>BSBK01000325.1:12500-262500 GCA_027943335.1 Chamaecyparis obtusa | reverse complement strand
ACATTTCTTTTATAAAATTCTCCATTTCCTCTTCAAAACTCTCCCAAAGATGAATCCTCCATCTGCTACAATATTTTCCAATATTCTCCATTTCCTCAACTGAACTATTGTCATAACTGAATGTTGCTCCCCCTTAGTATAATACTCCTTTTTATTTTTATTTTTCATGACTCTGTATATTACTCCCCCTTTGACATCAATAGAAAAGGGCACCACTCATTTTAAGCATCGGTACTACTCCTGAGGTAGAGTAGTCAACCTTCCATCAGTCCCTAAGGACTGATGCCTTTCCTCCTTTCTTCTAAGAAGAATCAAGGAAGGGAATGACTCCCAACTTCTCCCTGAGATACTCAAAAGTATCCTTAGGAAAGGGTTTTGTGAATATATCTGCCAACTAATCTTCAATACTCACATAGTCCAACTTGACTTCTTTCTCTGCCACTTTCTCTCTTCGAAAGTGATACTTGATCTCAATGTGCTTTGTCTTTGCATGCATCACAGCGTTCTTTGACATATTGATACTACTACTATTATCACAGTGATTAAAAATAGGATAATCAATCTGAATTCCAAAATCCTTTATCATCTGCTTGATCCAAACAATTGTAGAACAATTCAAGGCTGCTGCAACATATTCCACTTCTGCTATTGAATGAGAAATATAATTTTGTTTCTTTCTTGTCCAAGTGACAAGTCTATCACCAAGAAACACTGCTCCACCTGAAGTACTCTTTCTGTCATCAACACATCTTGCCCAATCTGCATCAGTGTACACATGAAGCTCAACATTTTCTAAATTAGGATACCATAGACCATAATCTATAGTGCCCTACAAGTATCTAAATATTCTCTTTACTACCATGAGGTGACTTTTTTTAGGTTATGTTGCAAATCTTCCAACTATGCCAACTACATTGGAAATATCAGGGCTAGTCTAAGTAAGATATATGAGTTTGCCAATCATATACTTATACAATGTTATATCTACTTCTGGTGAGTCATCTTCTTTTGTAAGCTTTCATTTAGTGATCATAGGGGTTCCTACTGGATTGCAATCATCCATATTGAATTTCTTCAATATCTCTTTCACATATTTTGACTGATTAATAAAAATTCATTTTTCTCTCTACTGTACATTTAGTCACAAAAAGTATTTGATAGGACCAATCATACTCATCTCAAATTTAGTCTGCATTTCTTTGGCAAATTCTACACTTAGTTTTTCATTACCTCCAAAGATAATGTCATCAACAAATATAGCTACAAGTAGTAGACCTTTAGATGTCTCTCTAATGAATAGATTACAATTTTTTGCTCCTTTCTTGAATCCAATCTTTATTAGATATCCATCTAGTCTCTCATACCATGCTCTAGGGGCTTGCTTAAGGCCATAGGGGGTCTTCTTCAATCTGCATACCATGTTAGGTCTATCTGATAAGGTGAATCCTTTCGGCTGCTCAATGTATACTTCTTCTTTCAAATCTCCATTTAGGAATGCTAACTGGACATCCATCTGATAAACTTTGAAGTTTTTGACTATAGCATAAGCTAGAAATAACTTAATAGCTTCTAATCTACTCACAGGTACAAATGTGTTTGAATAATCAATGCCTTCTCTTTGTGCATACCCTTTACATACTAACCTTGCTTTGTTTCTTAATACTATACCATCTTCATTCATCTTGTTTCTGAATATCCACTTTGTTCCAATCATATTCTTATCACTAGGTCTTGGGACTAGTTCCCAAGTGTCATTCTTAACAATTTGATCAAATTGTTCTTTCATAGCATCATGCCAATATGAATCATTACATGCATCTTCAACACTTAAAGGTTCAATTTGAGATAGTAAACATATTGCTTCACTGCTAGCTAAGTTCTTTGCTTGTGACCTTGTTAAGACTTTTCTGCTTGTTGGCACCTGCAAAATCTTCATGGTCATATTCATTTCCCTCTGGTCCCTGCAATTTTTTTTCCCTGTTTCTGGCTAAAACCCTTGGTAATATTTCAAAAATCTAGCCGTTGGGTAGACAAACCTTAAGTGTGCCCTAGCTTGGTTCTAATTTCATGTTACTTTTTGGGTCACTTAAAATTTCCTAAATGCATGTGCTTAATTGTTTTATTTCCCTGTGGAGGGTTTAGTTTTAATTTTTCCTAAGTTCCTTTCTCCCTAGCAGGCTTTAATTTTTCCTAATTTTTCATGCGCCTAGCAAAATATTTCCCTAAGTCGGTCGGCTTTAATTTTCCTGAAGTCTAGCTTTAATTCTTTCTAATGTTTTGGCTTAGTCTTTCCTGGGCCTGGCTCTCTAAAAACATCTTGAATCAATGGTTGTCATGAAAGCACAAGGGGTGTGTCAAAGGTATGCACTTTTGTGACAGCCATTGATTTTCTTTTAATGACACATCATTTAAAAAAGGTGGGACCTTTTGACAGGTCATCATAGTTGGCGGTCTCTTATTGGTTGGCATGTGTTGTGACTTGGTGATTGTCAGTGGGACCTAAGTTTTCAGCTTGTCAGTGGGCCCTGACATCTATAGAAAATCGACGATGGCCATAAGTTCTTATCAAATGTGTCAGAGGCTTGAGATTATGCAACATCCGTTCATTCTCTAGTGTGACATAATCTTTTGTTTCAAGCGGGTCCACTGCCAGGTGTGTGCAGTTGGCATCTTTTCATTGGTCCACAAGGTAATGAGTCAGCATTTGTCAGAGGGTCCTGTGTCAGAGAATCTACAGAACAAATTCAAAGGGTTGATCTAATGGCTATCTAATGTTTGCATAGAATCTTTTATCTCTATGTGAACTTACGACAGCCATTGATCCTATTTCTTAGTAGGTGGGTCCTGTCAGAGGTGACTAGGTGGAAGTAGCGTATGGTATGATGACATGTGGTAGTTTGTAGGTGGGCCCAGGTGGGGATCTAAAATTTGGTAGTTCTGATAAAAGTATTTAGTGGCACCGATAAAATTCTTCTATGTTCACTCATTCATGGAATAAATTGGCAGTGCTCCAAATCAACTAGCGATTAAACAAACACTGTGTTCGTGTAATCACTAAACAAACTAGCGGTGAGATAAACTATTCGGTGAATGGGCGAAGTCCCTTTAGTCACTAGTTCACCAAATTTGACCGGGGTGAGTTATTTTCTTTTGTTTTCCTATTCGCAAGGTGTAACCAAGGGTTAAACAAGGACTCACCGATTCAGTGAAATGCTTTGTTCACTGAATCATTTAACCTAACTGCAGTTAAAGAAAACATTTAGCGACTTGGTAGTATTCTTTCAGTCGTGTGTTCACAGAATGACCCAAGGTTAAATCTTTGCCGAGACAAGTGGGACTGTCTGCCGCTATGTTGCCGAGGTGTCTTGTTTTGATTGGCTAAGCTGGAAAGGGATGTAGACAAGTCAGTGGGCCCAGAAGATTCAAAGGATGTAGAGATGGAAGATCTGATGGTTAGCGTATCATCACATAGAATCTTTTGACACTACGTGATCTTACACCAACCATTCAATGAGAACCTTATAAAGAGTGGGTCCAGTAAGCTACATGGTGCCTTTTCATCACTGACATGCTCTATTTTGATTAGTTCAAGGTTTCAATGATGTGGAAAGTGATTTTTAAAGGGTTTTGTCGACTATTGAAGAAGTTTTGTGAACCACCCGATCTGCCGGGAAGAGATATAATCGACGGCCACATCTTAAAAATTGATGACTGACTATTGCCACCAGGATTTTGAATTTTAAATGGTTCTCATAGATAGAAGGACTCAAAATTGAATGTTTTTGTGACCGGATTTGGTGAGAATTTTTTCAACGACTATTGTAGAGTGGTCTAGAGGGTTTGATGGTTATTTACAGACGCCTGTACTGTCATGAAATGAATGCAAGTCTTGCTTGAGGCATGTTGTAGGTGTACAATTAGATTGAAAAGCATGGTGCTTGCATGATCTTTGGTATAAGTCATGAGACTTTCATTAATGAAGATCAATTTTGGGTTTGTTGGTTTAGGATTGCTTGGTTTTCTCCCTTGGAATTAATTTTTGATTGATATTGGTTGGTTTAGTGGGTGAAACCCTAGCCCTAGCTATCCGAACCTTGTTGCATCCTAAATTCTTTGAGGATTCCAAGATAGCTAGTGGTATAAATGGTTAGAATTCTGATTTTGTAAGGGTTCCAAGATTTTTTGGGTTTCCTAGCTTTGTGGTTTACCAATCTTTTGGTTCTTGGTTCCAGTATTTGGAAATCCATGGGGTTTCTATTCTCTAGTTCCATATTCTTGATGGTTGAATGCTGACAATACAAACTTTGCAGAGCAGATTATTGATCCTATGATTTTGAGTAAAGAATTTACTTGTATGATGTTGAATCCTGACAATACACTTCCATGAAATACAATACAATTTCTACCTTGGTTCTGTTATTGTCTCTTTGCTTCATTTTTATTCCTATATGTCTCTATTTGTAAGGCATCTAGAACATACTATTTGTAAGGTAGCTATCTAATTGTTGCATGAGTTTCTTTCAAGGAAAGAATTAAATCCTTATGTGCAATTTTAGGGAATGAATACATCTGTGGAAGATCTTGATGGTAGCAAACCTAGATTGAGAAGATAGTTTGTAAGGCACTCTATCTAAATTTTATGTGGTTTGTATGGCATCCCATTGTATTTTTTAGAAATCCCCCTATTGATTTATGTTAGACTCTTTGCCCAAAGGATTAGGCACTGATCTGATCTCTGTCATTCAAACACCTTTCAGTCATCAAGCATAAATTTTATCATTACCAATACCATTTCATTTCATGTTCATGTACCTAAAAAATAGGACTATCCCTGATGTTTTACATTCCATAGTTGTTGATTCCTTGAGGAGTGAATCAAAGGTTAGCTTTCCTTGAGTTTTACTCATAAAAAGAAGAAGGACTCATCACCCTTATGCCATTGTTCATGTTATCATACTAGGAGTTTCGTTAGTCACATTCTACAATAGGTTGTTCTCAGCTATCTTCAAAATTATCTTCCATAAAAGTACATCTAATAAACTCAATAGCATGACAATGAAGACCTAATCCACCAATACAAAGCTTACTTGAATGAGGGTAACCTATTTGTAGGCAATACCCACCTGAGTCTTATGGAGCTCAAAGTAGAAGGAGGACCTTATCCAATCCTCATCAATTAGGATTTTCTTGCAAACTTGGAGATCTTTAAACTGAGAATTTAGCCCATGCCCTTGCCAAGTTTGAACCACAAGAAAAATCCCTAATAGACTGGTGACTCTACTGGGGAGTTGTAAGAAATATTTTGCTAAGTTATAGGGTTTATTTGAGCCAGGGATCCCACCCTATATGAACCAGCTGGTTACCATTGGTATTTGTATTTCAAAGAAAAATTCCCAAATTTCTTTTGGGTGGCGACTCTAACAATCTTTGCAGCAACACTGGTCAAGAAATCATTCACAAGATGAGTTACAGAGGTACTAGGTCTCAAAGAAATAAGCTTCCTAAGGATAGATTGGGAGAAGGTCTTCCAAGTACTTCTAGGCCCAGTCAGACAAGGAGAGGAAGAAAGAATAGGAATATGTTTCATGCTCAGAAACATAGAGAAAATACTAGACAAGAGGAAAAACAAATCTAGCCTATTCAAATGAATCAAGAAGGAAATACCTCTGAGTATGAGGAGGCTATTGATTTGGGCTTGAACCAATATGAGGATGAGGTTCAAGTAGGAGATGCTAAATCTGAGACTACTCTCCCTGAATCAGAAGAAATTTTTGAAGAGGTCTATGAGTTGGAGAGGAGAGTCCAAGAACAGATACATTTAAGATAGAAAAGAGATAAGGAAAAGGAGGAAAGAATCAAACATGCCATGATTAGAGCTGAGAAATTGAAGAAACAATTATCAAATCTTTAGCCCATGAATCAAGATCATGTGACAGAACAAGCAGAAGATCAGCCTGTTGTCCAACAAGTTTATGAAGTAATAAATCCTAGGGACAAAGGTAAACAAAAGGCTATAGGAGTTTCAATAAATGAACCAAATCATGCAAAGAAGTCCATGGATCAAGTAGCAAGGTTAGATGCTGACGTGGAAGAAGAAAAAAGAAAACAAGAATTGTTGGCAAAGGAGTTAGAAAAGGTAGAGCTTGAAGCCACTACTACTGAGATGAAAAGGAAGATTGATTTCCTCAAGAAATCTTCCGGACCTACCAATCCCCTTTTCACTTCTCAAGACAAGGAGAAAATGTGTTGAATATTGCTACAACTTCAGGTATGCCTAAGATTTCTAATATTTCTAATACTCAAACATCTACATCTTTAGGTGGTGACCCATCTCAAGTAGGTCCCATTCATGAGAGGCATAAACAATTGGTTTTTATTTGGATTCCTGGTTATCCAAATCCCATCCCTGATGAAATTAGGAAGAAGCTCCCAAAATTCACTAGAAGAAATGTAGTTACTTGTGAAGAACATTTGAAAAGTTTTATTGATGTAATAGATTACTACAATATTGAACCTGATGATGTCATCATGAAGCTTTTTGTTTAGTCTCTGACTGAAGATGCTAGAGATTGGTTTAGAAATTTACCTCATGCCAACATTTGTTCATGGAGTCAGTTCAGGCATTATTTCAAGGAACAGTATAGTGACAAAACCAATGAGGGCTTCATGCTTAATGAGTTCAACAACATCAAGAAGAATTCAAATGAGGGTGTTGCTGAGTTCAATGTTAGATTTCAGAAGGCCATGCATAAGTTGTTGCAGGTTATCAAATTGGATGACAGAGTATGTCTTGTTACATACTTCAATACTTTTGATTCAAAAATGGGATATCTTTTGAGAGATAAGAACCCTAGGAATCTTACTGAGGCTTATAAGTTGGCCATCAATATAGAGAGCAATATAAGGATATCAGGAAAGTTGGGAAGGAGAGAAGATTGTCAACCTTCAGTCTCAAATAGAAGGGAGCTAGGGAAACCTGATGCAAAGACAAAAGATGATGATAGTTTGAAGTAAATCCTAAAAGCAATAAAGGATTTAAAGCCTGGTGAAGAAAGAAATAGTAGAGTGTAAGGAAATGATAGGCCATCTTTCAATAACTTTAACAAGTTACCAAGAATGCAGAACTATCCCTATAATACTCAGTGGAAAGATGGGAAGCCAGTGCTCGCTGAAAGAAAGGACAAACCAAATGACAAGACCCCTGACCCCTTGCACATAAATATAGTGAATATGAATGATGATGTTCCATGGTGTTTTGTTTTCCAATCACCTCATGATCCCTATTATTGTGCTATTGCTCAAAGTGTTTCTGCAGGTGAAGATCAAGGCAACAATAATGATGATACTTATGATGATCAAGGATGTGGTATGACTTCTTCATACATGTATGATGAGTTAGACTCTGTAGATGAAGATGAAAACCAAGATGCTGGTAGTTCCCAAGTTAGTAATGAGATTTATCATCAAAAAGTGTTTTTTGATGAGGAAGATGATCACTTGGACAAAATCTAGTGCAACACTTTAAGACATGATGAATCAGTAGTGTTGAGGAGGCCTTCTGATGAAGAAATTGCACAAATTATAGTGGACATGGTGTCTCAAGTTAAAAGTAATTACAAATTGAGAAATAGGGTGGTAGGTAGTCCAAGTGGTAGGCCTACTGGAATTTTCATCAAGAAGACAGAAAAAGATGAAAAACAAGCCCAAAGTAAGCAAAAGGTTGCAGAAACTGCTGACAAAACCAAAGTAAAGAAAAATGTCACCTTCACAAATCCAACAGTTTCTTACAAAGTAAAAACCAAACCTCTTGTGGATACTATTTCTCTTGTGTAAGAAAAAGAAAAGGGTCAGAGCAAAGATAGTCCCAATGTGAGTACACATGAAGAAGATAGAGAGGTCACTACCATTGGGAAAGATGTAGTTGACCCCAAATATGTTCCCATTGACATGAGAAAACTATTGTCACAAATAACTGTCAAGGTCCCCTTGTTAGAAATGATGAGGATAGAGGAGCATAAAGTTAAGGCTTTGAGTTGGGTGAAAGGAGCTTTTCTTTTTGATACCCAAAATTCCACCAAGGTTGATGGAATGGCTACTACAGGAGGTGATTCAACTAAGAATCAATGTGGGGAGATCATCTTTGAGATCCCTCATATTTATTTGGACACTAATGTGGCTAATGCTGTGTCAGGAACAGTTGATCCTTTCTTTTTGTCCTTAATAGTGAATGGAAAGTTGTTAAGAAATTGTATGATTGATTTAGGAGCCTCTAATACTGTTATGCCTGTAGAAATAATGAGATCCTTGGGTTTGAAAGTAGATACACCTCATGGAAGATGTCAAGCTATGGATTCAAGAGAGGTCCCTATTATTGGTACTATAAAAGCACTTCCTTACAGGTTGACAGCCTTCCCTGACAAGTTGTTAACAATGAGTGTCTTGGTGGTAGATATCCCCCCTCATTATGGGATGTTGTTGTCAAGGAAGTGGAGTGCTCAACTGGGAGGTAGTATCCAGTGTGATTTGTCCTTTGCAACTTTCAATATTGATGGTGACAATGTGAAAGTATCTAGAGAAAGTATAACTCCACATATGATTGAAATAAATGATGATCATTTAAATTGTTGTGTGGATGTTGACATGGAGAATTTCAAATTAGAAGAGACTGTCCCACCAGTGGAAGAGATAGATCCACTGGTTACAGAATTAAAGGAACAACAAGATGGATTGTGTCAGATGTATTTTGATGGAGCATGCTCAAAAGAGGGTTTAGGAGCTGGAGTCCCATTCATATCTCCATCAGGTACTACTTTTAAGTATTCATTCTCATTGACTTTTCAATGCACAAATAATACTGCTGAATATGAAGCATTGTCTTTGGGATTGAATATTGCTACCAGACATCGGATAAAATGTTTAAAGGTTTTTGGTGATTCTGAACTTGTGGTAGCACAAGTCTGATCCAAATATGTTGTCAAAAATGATAGATTGAAATTGTATAGACATGTGTTATGGGATCAAATTGAAATGTTTGATGCTTTCAATATATGTTGGGTAGAAAGATCCAGTAACATAATGGCTGACTTTTTGGCAAATTTTTCTCTAAAAAGGGATCATTCAACTTTGTTTGGGGTGTCTATTCTTGAAGTAAAAAGTAGGCCAGTTGTTCTAGACAACATTTACAATTGGCAGGTCTTTGAGGATGATCATGACATCTTGAGATTTATTCATTGTCTTGATAAATATGAGGATCAACCTATAGACTACAACACATTGGTTGAGGAAGTTGAAGGTAAGGACATGGTCATGGGAAATGAAGTGATTTAGTTGAATTCAAATAGTATTCCTAAAGGCTTAACTAAGTTAAAAGCATTGTATAGCAGCCAAAATGATCATTTGTCAAAAATAAGTAATGCTAATGTAGAAGATCTGGAGGAAGTGAATTTGGGATCACATAATGCTCCTCAAATGGTCTATATTGGAAAAGGATTAACCCCTCAACTGAGAGATAATTTGATAAAGTTGTTGAGGAGGTACAAGCATCTATTTGCATGGTCTTATGATAATCTAAAAGCCTATAGAGAGGACCTTTACCAACATGAAATCCCATTAAAGCAAGATGTCAAACCATTCAAACAAAAGAAAAGGCCCATTAATCCATTATTGGCTCCTAAGATGCAGCAGGAGCTAGTCAAGTTGAGTGATGCAGGAATAATTCAACCTATAAGGCATTCAACTTGGGTATCTAATTTAGTCCCAATTAGAAAGAAGAATGGTGACATTAGGTTGTGTGTGGACTTTAGAAATTTGAATGTTGCATCATTGAGGGACAATTATTCACTACCTAATATGGAGGCAATGTTGCATAAGGTCACTGGATGTGAGTTATTGTCTATGATGGATGGTTTTTCTGGATATAACCAAGTGTTGGTAAAGGAATCTAAACAGTTCAAAACAACATTCACTACACCTTGGGGAACTTATGTTTATGTCAGAATGCCATTTGGTCTCAGAAATGCTGGAGCAACTTTCCAAAGAGCCATGGATGTTGCTTTTAAGGAATATATTGATCTATTTATGGTTGTGTACCAGGATGACTTAACTGCTTATTCCAAATTGGCTCATGACCATTGTTCACACCTAGAAAATATTTTTGTCAAAGCTCTAGAGTATGGTGTGTCTCTAAATCCAAAAAAGTGCAATTTTGCAGTCAAAGAGGGAAAGCTTCTAGGACACATTGTATCAAAGGAAGGAATAAGAATTGATCTAGAAAGAGTTGAAGCCATAAGGAAAGTGTCTACACTAAAAAATCTCAAGGGTGTGCAATCATTTTTAGGAAAGATCAATTTTGTCAGAAGATTCATTGCAAATTTTGCTAAAATTGTCAAACCCATAGTAAAGTTGTTGAAAAGGGATGTGAAGTTTCAATGGATTGTAGAAGCTTAGGTTGCATTTGAGAAAATTAAAGATGTGGTCCAACAAGCACCTGTGCTTAGGTCTCCTGACTATACCGAGCCTTTTTCATTGTTCTCTTTTGCATCATTTCACACCATTGCTGTTGTTTTATTGCAAAAGGACAATGAGGGTTTTGAACATCCAATTGCATTTTTTAGAAAATCTTTGCAAGCTACTGAGTTGAACTATGAGATGATGGAGAATCAGGCATATGAATTGGTAAAAGTAGTCAAATCCTTCAGACCTTATCTAGTTTGTGCAAAGGTTATTGCATATGTCCCACATGCAGTAGTTAAGGATGTCCTTACTCAATCTAAAGTTACTAGTAAGAGATGCAAGTGGATTACTAGAATTCAAGAATTCAATTTGGAAATTCACATTACTAAGTTAGTAAGAGGACAAGGCCTAGAAAAATTGATGACTGAAGAAACTATGGACCTAGTCCAAGTAAATAATGAAGGAAATCCTGATGTGACAATTACAAGTATTGAATTGCAACTGGAGTATGTTGATGTTGTATATTTCATAAGGAATGCTAGATGCCCAAACTATATGATAGATAATCAAAAGAGATCCTTGAAATTTCAAGCTTGGAAATATACATTGATACAAGGGGACTTGTGTTGGAAGAATAGAGATGGGATCTTACTATTTTGTCTTGATAGATATCAGGTAGAGAAGGTTTTAAATGAAATGCATGTTGGTGTTTGTGGAGGTCATTATTCAGCAAAGACTACTGCCCACAAGATCTTAAGGGCAGGTTATTTTTGGCCTACCTTGTTTAAAGATTCATTCTAGTATGTTAGGATAGTATGTTAAAGATTCATTCTAGTTGTAAAAATATACATTATGTCCTCCACTAGTCAGTTGTAAAAATATACTTTTTACAACTGACTAGATTTGGTGTCCCTATGAAATTGATTACAGATAATGCAATGTGTTTCAGATCAGATGAGTTTAAAGAGTTTTGCAAAAAAAATGGAATCATGACTTCCTACTCATCTTCTTATCATCCTCAAGCCAATGGATAGGCTGAGTCTAGCAACAAGAGTATCTTGACAATCCTGAAGAAGACACTTGAAAAGAATAAGAGAGCTTAGCATTCCAAGTTGAGATTGGCTTTATGGGTAGATAGGATTACAGTGAAGAGATCCACTGGGAAGTCTCCCTTTGAGATTGTATATGGTTTGCAGTCAAGGCTACCCATAAATAATCTAATTCCAATTTATCAGTTTATTCAGGATGAGGAATTGGATGTCATAGAGCCTATGCAGAATAGAATTATGTAGCTGGTAGAGTTGGATGAGCAGAGAAAAGAGAGTCAAAGGAATAATATCAAGTTGCAATAGAAGATGAAGTACCTATTTGACAAGAGAGCAAGTGCTAGAAAATTTAAGGTAGATGATTTGGTACTTCAATGGAATGTGAGAGTAGAGGATAAAGGGAAGCATGAAAAATTTGAATCACTATGGCGTGGTCCTTTTTTGATTCATGATAGTTTTGGGAAGGATTCCTACTTGCTAAAGAACATGGATGGTGAAGTCTTTGAATTGCTAGTGCATGGGAAATTCTTGAAACCCTTTTTATGTTGAGTTTCTGATTCTCATGCTTGTGTAAATATTTTGTGCATTCTGTGCAGGTTTATTTCCCTTCAGGTTGTGTGTTTCTTTCCCTATTTTAGGTTAGTGCACTTTTTTGGTCTGCGTTCCAGAGTCCTGTGGTTCTTGTTAAAACTTGTGTTTCAACATCTTCAAATAGAGCCACTGTTGGCACCTGCAAAATCTTCATGGTCATACTCATTTCCCTCTAGTCCCTATAGTTGTTTTTCCTTGTTTCTTGCTAAAACCCTTGGTAATATTTCAAAAATCTAGTCATTGGGTAGACAAACCTTAAGTGTGCCCTAGCCTAGTTCTAATTTCATGTTACCTTTTGGGTCACTTAAAATTTCCTAAACGCATGTGCTTAATTATTTTATTTCCCTGTAGAGGGTTCAATTTTAATTTTTCCTAAGTTCCTTTCTCCCCAGCAGGCTTTAATTTTTCCTAAGTTTTCATGCGCCTAGCAAAATATTTCCCTAAGTCAGTCGGCTTTAATTTTCCCTAAGTCTAGCTTTAATTCTTTCTAATGTTCTAGCTTAGTCTTTCCTGGGCCGGGCTCTATGACAACATCTTGAATCAACGGTTGTCGTGAAAGTGCAAGGGGTGTGTTAGAGGTATGCACTTTTGCGATGACCGTTGATTCTCTTTGAATGACATGGCATTTCAAAAAGGTGGGACCTTCTGACAGGTGAGCATAGTTGGCAGTCTCTTATTGGTTGGTGTGTGTTGTGACTTGGCAGTTGTTAGTGGGACCTGAGTTTTTGACTTGTCAGTGGACCTTGACATTTGCAAAAAATTGATGATAGGCATAAGTTCTTATTGAATGTGTCAGAGGCTTGAGATTATGTGACAGTCGTTCATTCTCTTGTGTGATGTAATATTTTGTTTCAAGTGGGTCCACTACTAGGTGTGTGCAATTGGCATCTTTTCATTGGTCCACAAGGTACTAAGTTGGCATTTGTTAGAGGGTCCTATGTCAGAGAATCTGCAAAGAAAAATCAAAGGGTTGATCTAACGGCTATCTGATGTTCACATAGAATCTTTTAGCTCTATGCAAACTTACGATAGCCATTGATCCTATTTCTTAGCAGGTGGGTCATGTCAGAGGTGACTGGGTGGAAGCAAGGTATGGTATGATGACATGTGATATTTTGCAGGTGGGCCCAGGCGGGGATCTAAAATTTGGTAGTTCTAATAAAAGTATTTAGTGGCACTGATAAAAGTCTTCTGTGTTTTCTAATTCATGAAATAAATTGGCAGTGCTCCAAATCAACTAGTGATTCAGCAAACACTGTATTCGTGTAATTGCTAAATAATCTAGTAGTGAGATAAAGTATTTGGTGAATGGGCGAAGTCCCTTTAGTCGCTAGTTCACCAAATTTGACTGGGGTGAGTTATTTTCTTTTGTTCACCTATTCACAAGGTGTAACCAAGGGTTAAACAAGGACTCAATGATTTAGTGAAATGCTTTGTTCACTGAATCATTTAACCTAACCACAGTTAAAGAAAACATTTAGTGACTTGGTAGTATTCTTTTAGTCGCGTGTTCACAGAATGACCCAAGGTTAAATGTTTGCTGAGACAAGTGGGACCATCTACCGCTATGTTGCTGAGGTGTCTTGTTTTGATTGGCTAAGCTGGAAAGGGATGTAGACATGTCAGTGGGCCTGGAAGATTCAAAGGATGTAGAGATGGAAGATCTGACGGTTGGCATATCATCGCATAGAATCTTTTGAGGCTATGTGATCTTACGCCAACCGTTCAATGAGAACCTTATAAAGAGTGGGTCTAGTATGCTACATGGTTCCTTTTCATCACTGACATGCTCTGTTTTGATTCATTCAAGGTTTTAATGATGTGGAAAGCAATTTTTAAAGGGTTTTGTCGACTATTGAAGAATTTTTGTGAACTACCTGATCTGTTAAGAAGAGATATAATCGACGGCCACATTTTAAAATTTGCTGACTGACCATTGCCACTAGGATTTTGAATTTTAAATGGTTTCTCAATGACAAAAGGACTCAAAATTGAATGTTTTTGCAGCTAGATTTGGTGAGAATGTTTTCAACGACTACTGTAGAGTGGTCCAGAGGGTTTGATGGTTATTTGTAGATGCCTGTACTATCATGAAATCAACGCAAGTCTTGCTCAAGGTATGTTGCAAGTGTACAATTGGATTTAAAGGCATGGTGCTTGTGTGATCTTCAGTGTAAGTCATGAGACTTTCATTAATGAAGATCAATTTTGGGTCTGTTGGTTCAGGATTGCTTGGTTTTCTCCCTTGGAATTAATTTATGATTGATATTGGTTGGTTCAGTGGGTGAAACCCTAACCCTAGCTATCTGAAGCTTGTTGCATCCTAAATTCTTTGAGGATTCCAAGATAGCTAGTGGTATAAATGGTTAGAATTCTGATTTTGTAAGGGTTCCAAGATTTTTTGGGTTTCCTAGCTTTGTGGTTTTCCAATCTTTTGGTTCCTAGTTCCAGTCTTTGGCAATCCAAGGGATTCTATTCTCTGGTTCCATATTCTTGATGGTTGAATGCTAACAATACAAACTTTGCAGAGAAGATTATTGATCCTATGATTTTGAGTAAAGAGTTTACTTGTATGATGTTGAATGCTGACAATACACTTCCATGAAATACAATACAATTTCTACCTTGGTTCTGTTATTGTCTCTTTGCTTCATGTTTATTCCTGTATGTCTCTATTTGTAAGGCATCTAGAACATACTAGTTGTAAGG
The DNA here is from genome assembly GCA_027943335.1 of Chamaecyparis obtusa. NCBI lineage: Eukaryota > Viridiplantae > Streptophyta > Pinopsida > Cupressales > Cupressaceae > Chamaecyparis > Chamaecyparis obtusa. The sequence continues at coordinate 247,702 of BSBK01000325.1, read as the reverse complement.
CAGCTATCTAATTGTTGCATGAGTTTCTTTCAAGGAAAGAATTAAATCATTATGTGCAATTTCAGGGAATGAATACATCTATGGAAGATCTTGATGGTAGCAAACCTAGATTGAGAAGATAGTTTGTAAGGCACTCTATCTGAATTGTATGTGGTTTGTAAGGCATCCCATTGTATTTTTTAGAAATTCCCCTATTGATTTATGTTAGACTCTTTGCCCAAATGATTAGGCACTGATCTGATCTCTGTCATTCAAACACCTTTCAGTCATCAAGCATAAATTTTATCATTACCAATACATTTCATTTCATGTTCATGTACCAAAAAAATAGGACTATCCCTAATGTTTTATAGTCCATAGTTGCTGATTCCTTGAGGAGTGAATCAAAGGTTAGCCTTCCTTGAGTTTTACTCATAAAAAGAAGAAGGACTCATCACCCTTATGCCATTTTTCATGTTATCATACTAGGAGTTTCATTAGTCACATTCTTCAATAGGTTGTTCTCAAATGTCTTGAGAATTATCTTCCATAAAAGTACATCTAATAAACTCAATAGCATGACAATGAAGACCTAATCCACCAATCCATAGCTTACTTGAATGAGAGTAACCTATTTGTAGGCAATACCCTCCTGAGTCTTGTGGAGCTTGAAGTAGAAGGAGTACCTTATCCAATCCTCATCAATTAGGATTTTCTTGCAAACTTGGAGATCTTTAAACTGAGAATTTAACCCATGCCCTTGCCAAGTTTGAACCGCAAGAAAAATCCCTAACACCGCTCTGATCTCCAATGATGTCTGTCTTGGAATGATTTCTAGATGTAAACTTTGGAACTTTAGTTGATGCTGACTTATTAGCCTTAGGAGTTTCTTCTTCACTTGTCTTAGGGTCATTGAATAACACATCAATACTGTCAAACATTTCTTCAATGATTGTCTCACAAGTGGAGGTTATGGGTTCTTCTTCAATCATAGTTGAGTAATCATGATATCTTTCTTGAATCATTAACTTTTCATCAATATTTACATGAGCACTTTCAATGGTCTTTTTCAATCTTAAATTGAAACATCTATATGTTTTACTTTTAGTAGAGTAACCAAGAAAAATACCTTCATCACTTCTTGCATCAAACTTTCCCACTGCTTCATCCCTCTTGATGTAGCACTTGCTTCCAAAGATTCTGAAGTATTTTACTATGGGAACATTACCAAACCATAGCTCATATGGTGTTTTCTCAATGCTTGGCCTTAATTGAATTCTATTGATGGTATAGATTGTTGTATTGACTGCATCTCTCCAATAGGTGTGTGCAACTTTTCCTTCAATCATGATGATGCACACTATATCAAGGATGATCCTATTCCTTCTCTCTACAATTCCATTCTGCTGAGGGGTTCTAGGTGCACTTAACTATCTCTTTATGCCATGTTCTTCGTAGTACTCATAGAATCTGTTAGAGGTGAATTCTCCTCCTCTATCCGATCTTAAACATTTTATCTTTAATCTAGATTAATTCTCAACCTTAGCTTTGAATATTTTGAACTTCTCAAATGCTTCTAACTTATCTTTCAAGAATGCAACCCACTTCATCCTAGTATAATCATCAACAAACAAAATGAAATACCTTTCACCATAGTATGATCTTGTTTGAGTTGGACCACATAGGTCTATATGAATCAGATCCAACTTGTTCTCTACTAAATTTTTCTTGCTCCTGAATGAATTTCTCACATGCTTTCCCATCACACATTCCCTGCATATATTATCAACTGGCTTTGCCATGCTAGGTAGATCTCTTACTACCTTTACATTGCTTATCTTTACTATGTTATCAAAGTTGATATGGCATAGTCTTTTATGCCACAACCAACTGTCATCAACTTTGGCAACAAAACAACTTGCTTATGAATTGAGTTGAAAAATATTACCTCTTTTCTTTGAGCCTGATGCAATCATAACACCATCTTTGTTGTTAGTGATGCATTTGTCATCTTCAAACTCCAACTGATAGCCTTTTCCAAGTAACTGTCCAACATTGAGAAGGTTAAGTTTCAAACCATCAACATATAGAACATCATCAATACTATTCTTTCCATCCAAGGTGATGGCTCCTCTACCAACTATTGGTTTAGGAGTGTTGTCTCCAAATCTGACCATACCTCCATTATATTTGTCCAAATGAACAAACTTGCCTTTATCACTTGTCATGTGATGTGAACAACCACTGTCTATGATCCAGTCTATCCTTATGTCAGCTTGTGAAATCAATGCTAGCTCTTGTTCCTTTTTATCATCTTTATGACTTGTCTTATTATTCATTTTGTCTATAATAGCAATGAATCCAATTTCTTCTTCACCAAATTCCTCATCTGAGACTCCATCTCTAGCATAGTAGCATTCCTTAGAATATTTAGGCTTGTAATCCTTTTTGAACTTTCTAGCTCTAGTAGGACACTTAGATGCAAAGTGACCGATCTTATTACATGAAAAGCACTTCAATGGAAATTGACCTTCATATTTTCCTTTTCCTTTCTTTTATCTTTTGGCAATCATAGCAATGAAATCATCTAGATTTTTCTCTTCATCATCATCATCAAAATTACCAAAAGTGTTTACAAATTTCTTACCATGAACTATTGCTTTGAAGGCTTTTTCACTCTTTGGTTTTGTCTTCGTTCTTGAAATCTCAAAAGCTAATATTTTGTTGATCAAGGTCTCTCTTTTGAAATTAGATGTAAGTTTCATGGTCTCATCAAGGATGTTCATCTTGTTTTCATATTCAAGAGTGAGAGTAGTCATTAACTTATCCATAATGTCCTCCTCTGAAATCTCTCCACCATTGTTTCTGATTCCAGCAACTCCTTCATTTATTCTTTGATTATAAGCTCTAATGTTTTCTTCAGGCATCATCTCTAATGCATATTATCTTTTCTTCCATGTCTTTCTATGCACATCCATTACTTGTTTGTCTCCTTCAATTATGTCTTCTATGTGCTTCCATATTTTGTGGGTTGTATCTACCTTTTTTATTTCTGAAAACTCACCATCAGATAGGGTGCTAATAAGGGTTTCTTTAGCAATAGCATTCTGATGAAATAATTCCTTTTTCCTACTAGTAGCATCTTCATGTGCAAGGTCTTCTAGAGTAGGTATCTTGGCTGCTTTGATAGTCACATCAAAAACTTCAAAACCAATGCACTGCAAATGGGTCACCATCTTTTTTTTCCAATCAAGATAATTCTCTCCATCGAACTTAGGACTTTCTTTCCTAAAGTACACCATCTGATCAATCTCAAGTTGTTAAACTTTCTCTCCGAGGCACTTGGCTTTGATACCAATTGTTAGGAATAGTCCCAAGAGATAACTGAGAGGGGGGGTGAATCAGTTATCTACAAGATTCAATTCTTTATCCAATTAAGTATACTTAAACATTAAGAATAAACAAAATGAAAGAACACAAAAACACAACACCAATATTTTGGTTATGGGGAAACCAAAATAGGTAAAAACCCCGGTGGGAATTGACACCCACTAATATTCTACACTAGAGTATTATGATCCTTGTTAGAAGATCCTTAACCCTGTTAGGAGTTGCTTTACAATATATTTAGTACAGTAGACCTGGTCAAGGGTCAAACCCTATTAGGAGTCTTTTACAATTGTCCCTGTTAGGAGAGAGGACACACTGTTCGAGAGCACACTGCTCAAAGGGGTGAAGGCTACAACCTTCTGAATAACAAATACACACTATATTTTGATCTTGGTGAACTACACTTTGACCTGTTGTTTGGATTAGTTCCAATGTATAGCACAAGTACTTTACTTGGTCACATAGACCTTCTTCTAATGGCTCAACACTTCGCACACTCTGCTTTTCTCTACTTGATCAACTATGAACCACACTTTAGCAATCACAAATGATTGCCTATAAATATCTTTCCTCTAAATGATATAATCAAGTCAACCTATTAGAACCACCTTGAAATCATAATAGAGAAACTATAAAAAACTCTAATAAGCATTCTGTTGGCTCTACTATTTATGCAACACATTCTAGGACCTATCAATAATATAATTGTAGATGCACGCAACACACTGTCAACTCTACCAAAACAACTGGATCTTTCTCCTCAAGCTAAATTAACTCATGTGCTCTTAACTAAACATCAATAATTCTTCTCTATGCTTAAATCCAAGGGCACATACCCTAAAGATAGGTGCAACTAAAGAACCAATAAAATCTATGTTGGCTCTTCAGAACAAACATAGGAAACTGATGTTGGCAAATAGCGACTGCATATCTTCACTTCTACTCATCAAAAAACTATGCGTCCATGATTGAAACATCACTAACATGTCTTCAACATATATCCAAGTGTGCAAGGCTCCATGTCAACTATATGGACAACCATACACATAACACTTCCTATAACTCAGTCAGGAACACTACTAACACAAGCTGCTATATAACTATTTGTACTAACAGTTAACCTCTACATCCATGATATCATGTTGATATCATGTCCATGCTACATATACTAAAATCTTACTACATAAGACTTCCATGCATGCTACTTTCCATATGTTGTCATCAATGACAAACATACAGTCAGTACTGGCCTGCTGGCAAATCTCCAACAATTGCAACCATAGCTTCTACATGCTGTTGACCACCATATCCTATAACCACACCACAAGACACAACAAATATTTGAAAAACCAATCAAATCACCTATTATCTTTCATTAACTACTCTATAAGTTTCATTATTAACCTTCATCTTATCATAAAATTCTTACCTATCTACATCAATAGTAGTGATCATGCATTTCACATTCAGAGACATCCCCAAGTCTCTCATAATAATTACTACAACTGAAACTTACTACAACACCTCGATCATCATACTTATTCTTATCTACATACTAGGAAAACAAGGTCAATACTTGACATCAATGACAATCCAATAATTGATCATCATGCAATCAAGTGTCTATCATTATAGCTCAAGAAGTCACTTACCATCACTACATCAATTATACCAAAAATATCCCCCTTTGGCATTGATGGAAACACTTTCTAAAACATTTTATTCCTCTCTCCAACATGATACATTATGAAATGCTAAAAATATAAAAATGTTCCCACTTTTGTCTTTCACCTATTATGTAACCGCTCCCCATTTCATTTAACTTTTCTCATCTACAATCTACCTTTTCTTTACTTTCTCTCCTCTTGACTTGTCTCTACCTGAATTCTTCTTCTTAATTACTCTCCCCCTTTGAAAACAATGCCAAAGGTGTCAAACACACCTGATATCTACTTTTTTGTATCTGACTGATTACAACTCATTACTTCATAGACTGCTCCCCCTAAGGAGTATCCCCAAAACATCAATCCAAACATAAAGATATTCATTAGATATACTTGGATTGATGCAACTGCATCTTCTTTCAATTCAAGTTATATAGGGGAATGACCATGTTGGAGCTCTAAATTTTGGGCAAAATTTGGAGTCCTATATAGTGATAAAACCCTAAAAAATGGCCTCTTAAACTCCATACCCAATAATTAATGATGGAGTACATGAAATGGGATGAAAAAATTATATTAATTTTAAATTCAAAGTTGAGAGATTAAGAAAGGAAGCTATGTGATAGGAATAATCAAAATTCTATGATCAAAGCCTTCAGAAAATGTTGGAATTTTGACCTATTGTAAATGTTGGCAATTTGGCTGAGTTGGTTACATAGGTGTTGTCATTATGGCAACATATGATCTACATGAAGATCACACAGGTTAGAGAGCTAGTATGACAGAGCGCAATGTGAAATTGTTTAAGTATGAGATAGTGTTTGTACCAGTGAACCTGGAGATAGTTTTCTTTTGCGATGTTGATTGGAGTAAGTTCAATGGTTGCACACTTGAACATAGACTCTATGATGACTATTGAAGACTCATCTCAAAGTGCAAGTCATTAAAAAATGTATGAAAGAAGTTATGACAGTTTTACTAAAGATAGTGTCAAGCTGACATGACAGAATATCAAGACAGAATTGATAAAAAGTTAAGGGATTATTTTGTTTATCAAAATAATGACTTAACAATATAAAGGGACAACATCCTAGATGTTAACCCTTGGATAATGTTATTTGTAATATGATAGCCGACTAGAAATTTATTAATACTAATAACTTGTATAAATGTAATTGTAAATTGTAATGATGTAATGATGTAAGAATGTAATGATGAAGTGATATGATGCGACATATATGATGCATATGTAATAGCAATAGTGAAAGAGCAGCGAAGAGATATTGATGCAAGTAGTATAAGGTTATGTACCTTAACCTTCTTTTGTAATCAGTGTATATTGTACATTACTTGTTTGGGCAGTGGGCTCATCTAGTAATCACATTTTGTACTGCCAACTCCTAACAGGGTTGAGGCTTCTAACAAGGCCTATAGTCCCTTAATCAGGACTGAGACACTATATGCATGTAATAGATTCCTAACAGGGTCAACATCCTTAACAAGATACTTTTGATTAGTGGATCTTTGTGGGTACCATCCCCACTGGGGTTTTCCCTTGGCCAAGGTTTCCTCAAGAACAAATAATGTGTTATGAGCTCTTTAGTTTTATTGCTATGCATGTTGTTTAGCTTCTTATGTTATGCATGTGTAAAGATAATTTATTATATCCATAATTGGGTAAAAGTAAAAGTTTGTAGAATACTAATTCACCCACCCCCCCTCTCAGTATTCCCTATTTCTAACAATTGGTATCAGAGCTTAGTTACTCAAAAAAGAATCATTCAAGGAAAGCCTAATAGCTTTAGTAAGATCTCTATGGATATGGATCAACTACAGAAGAATCTTAAAGAAGCTCTTGAACAGATTGACTTTCTTACTATTGAAAAAGACACTTTGAAAATAAAATATGATGATGCAAAGAACCTCATTGAGAAACTAAAAAACAAGTTGGAAGATCTAAGATTTGAAAAGGAATCTGAAGTTTTTATTGAAGATTGTGATGACAATTTAGAAAAAGAAAATGAGATCCTTAAGCATGAACTAAAGATAGAAAATCTGAAGCTTAGCTTGAAAGATGGAAATGGCAAGAATGAAGCAAATCTGAAATCTAAGAATGAAGGTCTAAAGACTGAAAATGAAGGACTAAAATCTAAACTTTGTAAAGTAACATATGAACTTGAGAAAGTCAATTTGCAGTATGCTGAACTTGAGAAATACAATAAGATTGTGAAAGGCGAATTGACTCAATCCAAAAAACTTGAAAGGCTATATTCAACTAGTGAGAAGATTGATGAACAAATATCTTACCAAAAAACATTCTATGATAAGACTGGTCTTGGATTCAACACTTTTAAAGCAAATGAAGAAAACAAGGAACCATATCTAAAAATATATGAAAGCATAGATGAGAAGAAGTCTGATGAGATTAACAAGTTTGAAGATACACCTAAAGAAGAAGAATCACCTAAGCAAGAGGAATCACCCAAAGGTATGCAAAGAGAATTAAAAGGTAAATGTTTTGCTTGTAATACTATTGGTCATATGAAGAGAGATTTCATAGGTAAGCAATCCAAACCTCTTAATGGTTATTGTTATAATTGTCATGGTTTTGGACATAGAGCTTTTGAATGTAGGAAACCTAAATTTATTGAGAATAATGTGTTGGATCTTTTTCTTGTAGGACCAAACTTGAATCATAAGGTGGGCTTGAATCTCAAAAGGGGCACATCAAGCCTGACAAGAAAACAGTCTAATTGACGAGGACAAGAGACATCCTCCTTCTTCTTTGAGCTCCACATCACTCAAGCGGGTACTGCCTTATCTACACATTCAAGACACCTTATGACAAACCAAAGGCCTGCAGACAAATTAATGTGGAATAGCAATCAATCTCCTATAGGTATCATGTACCCTAATGATAGAAAATCTCATGCAATAGCCCTACTTGCATGGAATGAGACTGAAATCTAGAGACCTATCCTAACAACAAGAAAGGGAAAGGGTGGAGCTGAAGGGAAATGATTTTAAAATGATTTTTAAGGGACCCCTGAGATACCCTAAGTCTTTCATAGACCAGTACCTTATCCATTGGGTCATAGAGTCAAATACCCTATTGCAGATGACAACTATGAAATAAGAAACAACATATATTCAATGTGTCGATGCTTGACATCAATCACACACCATGACCAAACCTCAACTTAGTTCCCACCTGTGTATTCAAATATGTTATTACCCATCAAAGGATTTTGACCCTCCCCTTAGAAGAGACCTATGAATAGACAATACATTAACCAGCATCCACTGGAAGACAAGCATGACCTATCCTTGAAATTTTAGCTCATACATACATGAATACTAACCCTGAACCAGTTATCTCTATGAAGAAAACTCCACCCACAAGCTCTTAGGCAATGCAAGGTAGAAAAACTAGACATCCTTGATGCATGACTAATGAGTTTAGAATTCAAATGGAGATAGCTTGACAACATTGTCAATGATCTAGTCACCATTGTGATTCATGTTAGAAACTAAAGCTTTCTCACCATCTTCTAAGGGTTCTTCCTTTACTGCAAAAAACACAATTTATTCTTCATCTCTTCCATTAGATTCTTCATCGGTAACACATTCTTCAGGTAGATAACATGCTTTATTTCTCTTATCCTTGAATCTCCTTAGCTTCTCCTTCATTTCATTATCAGGACATCTAGAGGCAATATGTCCAATTTTATTGCATGTGCAAATCACTTCAAAGGAAACTTCCCCTTATATTTACCTTTCCCTCTAGGAAGCCTTTTAGAAAATAAAGATTCCAATTCTTCCTGTTCTCTTTCTTCAAACAAGACAAATTCATAATCATTAGAGTAAAATGCTAAAGAAATGTTATATATCTCTTTTCCTTTCCTAGATGATGCAAGAGGCAATGATGACTTGAAAGAAGATTCAACTTTTGGCATACTATTATCATAATTTCTTAACTCAAATGTAGTTAATTTCCTTATTAATGCATCAAGAGTAACAGTGATATTCCCTAGAGATCTGAGTTCTTGTATAGCTGAAAACCTAATAACATACTGAGGTAATAAAGTTCTCAACACTTTTCTTATCACATCCTCCTTAGGATGATTACCTCCATCACCACAACAGGCAGAAACAACCTCTTTGATTCTCTGACTATATTTCTCTATGTCCTCATTTTCTTCCATCCCCAATCCATCATACTTTCTTATCAAACTATCAAATTTTTCCTTCTACATGTGGATCTCCATCATAGATGGTCTTAAACTTCTCCCACGTGTATCATAAGAAATTTCCAAGTCTTTAACATCAACAAATTCTCCATATGAAAGAGTATTGGCAAATAATTTCAATAGTAGCAGTATGTTTTTTCCTGATCTTTAATTGGTCAGCGGTCAAGGTTCTTAAAGGGATAGTATACTTAGTAACCACATGAATCCAAAAATTGGTTACCCATTCCTTCAAGATAGAGTTTCATCCGATTTCACCATACTAAGTAGTTCTCACTTGTGAATTTAGGACTTTCCTTTCTCATCATCTTTGGATCTTTGCCTCAAAGAGTTAAGATTCACCACAACAGAGGACCAAAGCTCTGATAGCAATTTTTATTCCTAAGATCATATTACTAAAGGGGGGGGTGAATCAGTAATCTACCAATTGTGCAATATTTTAACCTCTTAAACTTTACCACAACATTCACAAATCTTATCTTTAATAGAGGAAAATTCAAAATATAACCATAAGCACATTCACATAACAATGAAACACTTGACACAAAGATTTATCTCATGGAAACCCAAATTGAGAAAAACCCACGGTGGGGATTAGTACCCACTAAATTATGTACTCTTTTTAAGTACGCCCTATGATAAGCTTAACCCTATTAGGAGTTTACAAAAGCAATGTTAGGTGCTACCTAGTTAAGAGATTTACCTTAGGTCTATTAGGACCTTTACCTTGTTAAGAGTAGCCTTGTTAGAGGACTTCAAACACAAGCTAATGTGCCACCTTGCTAGAGAATTTAAAATAAGGACCTTCTAGGATCCACCTGATTAAGGCATTTTGACTGTTGTAACTATTAGGGAACAATAGAGAAATTGATCTATAAAATAGCACTACCTTTTCTTGATCAAAACCACTAAAGCACAAAATCTCTTCACAACACAACTAACTCTGCCCTGGCTTGATCAAAACTCACACTTTACATCGTACTTTCCCAACACATGATCAACACACAAAAACTTTCAACTTCATCACATAAATACTATTCATCAAGCCCTAAAGTCTCCCAACACCTTAAGAAAGCCCTAAAATTTAATTTCCAAGATCCCACTCAAATCCAACATGACACAAAACAAAATTAAATGTACGAAACAATTTTTCAAGACCGCTTCGGCCAATACAATAATTTACATAGAATCTAGTGTCATGGGGTCAAACATGTTTTTCTCAAACACTTCCTTCCTTAATAATCTTCTCCACACACTGGCATTGAACAATGTTATGCTAGATCATCACCTCTAATATTTAATACATGTCACCAAAATGTGACTAACTCAACCAAATTCACCACAACCTCTACACCGATCATCGATCAAAGATTCATCATCTCTCACTCAAGAACACAAACACTTCAACCTGTAACATCTCTAACTCTTTTCAATAGTCATGTATCCTTTGCACTCATCACTTAAATTAGCTACAATTGCAACCATAGCTTCTACACATTATTGACCACCATATCATCTAACAGCACCATAAGACACAACAAATATTTGACAAATCAATCAAATCACCTATCATATGTCACTAATTGTTCTAGAAGTTGCTTGGTTAAGCTTCATCTAATCATAACTTTCATACCAGTCTACATCAATAGTAGTGGTCATGCATTTGACATTCAGAGACATCCCTAAGTCTCTCATAAGAATCACGACAAATAAAACTTACTGCAACACCTTGATCATCATACTTATTCTTTGTAACATACTAGGAACACTAGGTAAATACTTGACATCAATGACAACCCAATAACTTATCATCATGCATTCAAATCTATATCATTACAACTCTAAAAGTTACTTACACATCACTGCATCAGTTATACCAATAATTTAGTTTTCACACAAAGACATAGTTCATATGGAACAAGCAATACCCAAATAGACTCTTCTTTAGTCTAAAACTTATTGATCATAGTGTGCTACTGTTCATGTACTTTTAAGAACAAATAACTATTTCTAGTGAAATAAAATATCCACATCCTCATATCTTAATTCATATAACTGATGTTCAATCAGACACAAAACACAAGTTCATCAACATTGATTTGATAGAACATTTTTAATAGAACAACTAAGAAGAGGATTATAACAGATTGTGGGAAGACTTCTATTTATAGAATTTGATGACCTATGCAGCTAAAGAAAGCTTGTACGGGAACAATAATCTAAATAAAATTTATCAATGAGTTGGGGTGTCCATAGGATTGAAAACTTTTAAAACTATTCATGTGAAAGATAATTCAGATTGGTTTATTTTTCTCTTATAATTTCTCATAATTGAGGGTCATAACATCTTTTGTTTTTACTTCTGATAAAATGCATTCTTCTCCTCTTAAATCAAAATATGAGTTTTGAATTAATTTTTGAAATACATTACTAATTTGTGATTTTTTGTTAACCTAGTACAAAGGGTCTAAGGTATATGGCTACTCCAACAATTAGATTTGGTCACATGGTGCACAATATGGAAAAAGTTATCCTTATACAAATGGTTGTTATGGTACTATTATAGCCAAAGACCACATCAATTTGGATTTTTAGAAAAAGAAAAACAACAACAAAGAACTAAATTAAAATAAACTAAATGCCTAAATTCAGAGCTTGGCATCTTATTCACTATGTATCACACATAAGACTCTCTAATGTTTATAGAATCTATAGGAATAGCTAAATGGAAACAATGTGAATTCATGATTGGGAAGCTTCTAAAATGACATGTTAGTATCCAGCTATACCAACATAAAATAATAACAATGTCGGGACACACCTCTTTTGCAAAAGTTAATTAATTAATATAAAAAAAAATTGCTATGTTAAGATACAATGCCTGATTCACATAAGTATCCCAACATGTAAATAAAGGCATCATTCATGCCAAGACAAGGCATTAAACATATAGGCACTCAAAGAGCCCATACACCAAAAGACATATCCACCTATTGATAACATTAAACTTTTGTGGCATCATAACCTTCATATCTCCTACTAAAGAGTCAAATAAGAATCTTGGGAAAGATAAATTTATTGCAGATACTAACACATCCAGAATGCCCAAGATAAGTAACACTCAAAGTAGAAGAAGAAGGATAGACTTGTGTAATAGATGACAAGTGCACAGACATAAAATAGGGGCTTTCGGTTTGACTTCAAGGGCGATAAAAAAAAATTGAAAGGCAGGACCAAAAGGAAATGAAAATCGATCATAACAAAAGAATAACTAGAGGCTTGAATAGTTTGAATGTTTCTCTTTCCAAATTAAAGCCATAAATGACATACTAGGTTCATAGCTGAATCTACAATTATCAAAACCTTACACTCACATGAATTTGAGGGTCATACATTGTAAAGAACAATCTAAAACACGAAGAAGATTAAGGCTTAAATTTATATTGACATAAAAACATCATCTTAAAAATTCTAATATAAGTGCTTAAAAAAAAAACACACAAGTATAAGGAAAATACCAAAGTCAATTTTTCATTTATTCCAAAGCCACTTATATCTATGGTTTTGTGATTCCCTAGAAGCTTCTCACTTCAACCAAAACCAATAATAGAGGAGAGAAAAATATCATTTGTTGAGATGCTACAAGTGGGAAACTTAAATATGAAGCACGACACGGGTGAAGAGACAAAGAGTTGTGAAAAATAGCTATCATCATTTGTAGGGAGAAAGAGAGAATTAAGATTTCCAATTTACACCATAAGATGACACTGCTCTATAAACTCCCTCCCTCGCCTTCTCTGCATCCATGATTTCATACTTAATTCCTTTGTATTTTGATGCAAGAATAACTCTCATGAAAAATATACTTTCCCAAGATGATTGAAGCTTTAAATATTTGTTATCCTCCATACCCAAAACTGGAAAATATGGGTTTCTCTAAACAATAATTAGAATCCTAATGATGGAGGTATTATAATTCTAGTGCTAGTTGTAATTAATTATCTACTTTGTGGGTATCTTGACACCAAAGTAACGGTATCAATTAATCATTATATTAGATGAATCATTATTATTTTTTATATCATGGTCATTAATTAAACAAATGAAATTTAGGTTATGACATCCTTCCCCCCTTAAACAATGCATATTGCCCGATGATTTGGTCAAAATTTATAATCATATCTAAAGAAAATCAAGAAAATCACATTGACGTGATTAATAATCTATCTTGCATTGTTCCAATGATCAAGATGATGCATGTACACACATTCATATTCTATCATAAAATCAACAAGATTCAAGTTTGTTTTCTTAAATGAAGCCAAATCTCATGTAAAATGCATTCTAATAAAATCAACATGCTCTCTCATAGAAACAATCTTTTTCAAAGACAATATTAACACACATTTGAAGTAAACACATTTAAATAAAAACAAACACACATTTGAAAAAATAACGTGTCAATAATCATTTCAATAACATTTATATGCGTGTGTGAATTCCATTACTACCATATTATTTTACAAGGTTGGGTTACCTCTCTCTGAAAATGTTTGTCCTTTCTTTTGATGTATCATTCCATTTTTTGCATCCATAGGAACAACACCAAAATATCAATCCATGTTATAGTATAAATTAAATCAAATAAAATATTCCCTTATTTCAATGCTTGTAAGAAGTAGAGTTAAATCTTCATCATACCTCAAAGTAGCAACAAAGCACACAAATATCTATGCTTGCTTTAACACACCGTGGCATCATAGTGAGTGTGCACTTTACTAGGTGTTCCATATCAATATTCTTGTCATACTCAAATACATACACTCATAATATTTCTATCTCAATCATAATATCAATACTTCATGGAAGAAAATTTTCAAATTTCAGTCAAGAGAACATAATCATGTAAAGATTTTAATTTCTTAACTCGACTTAGTTTTAGATCACAACTTGATCATAAGTAACTAAAATAAATCATTCATACGTACCATCTAATTTTTGGTACTATCCAAGTGATAAAATCATTCATGCATGCTTGCCAATCACCTACAAAGATCAGTGGATTCACTTTTTCTATTTGTGTGACCTAGGCCCTCATTCCCATCTTGTAACAACAATATTTCAAAGAGAAATTATAACTCATTTCATCATAACAAACATTTTTTCATGTCTAAAATAGTGTGAGTCAAAAAAATTTTACATCTTATCATAAATAACCATTCGTAAATGTAACTATGTAACTTTTCTTAATCCATGCATAATCACGAGATGTGATCTATTACGATACATCTATGGCCTTCTTGTCATGTATTTATCAATGGTTGGTAAATAAAAGGATAGAAAACATTGTTGAGGCACTTTCCTACCCAATCATAAACCTTTAAACTTCCTTGGGATTCTACCTAACTCATAGAATTCCCAACCCTACAATGCCTAGTAGCCTTGAAATAAATAAAAAGGTAGGGGGTATCTCAGTGCAGTCTTATATAATCGCATACAATCCCTACCATGGATATGCAATGTATACAATAAGGATATGGAAAATAATTTTTTACTATATACTTATTGTGTCAATAATTCTTCCTAGGCTTGTTCATATCATCCTTATGAACCACTCGCTTTAGCCAAAGCTTTTAATATATAGTTGTGAATCCTAAGAAATAGGATCGCCCTCTCTATTGCCCTTTGGCTTACCCATATTCAGCACCATTATCAAAAGGTAATATTTATAAAGTCACATACATAGAAAGTAAAATGATGCAACTCATGCATACATATATCTTCTTTTCATGTAGTAATACATTAACAAAAACATGGAAATCACACAACAAAATAAATCATAAGAAATCATGAAAAATCTCATACATCATAAGAAATCATATAAGAAGAAGGGGGTATCGACCATTTTGTCAAGAACACCAATAATGCATCATTACAAAATAATTATAGTTCATTATCACCAAGAAATGGTGACCTACTCTCTGAATATTGAATACATCAAATAATACATCAAGTTCAAATATCTCAAAAATAATTTCATGCAATGTCTCATGCATAACTACCCATGTGCTAATAATATCATATTAGGATCTCAAATTGTACTTTTCTTATGGACTCCATCATCTCATGAATATCCATGAAATTCTCCTCATAGCATCAAAACTCACATCAAATACATATTGATCAATGTATTCATGCAATACATAACTACTATTTGCGACCATGTTCATGCTAATTAACTTTAAACATTTCATAACTGATAAAACATATTTCAACCAAAATATGAATGTAAGAAAAAGAATGGTATGATTTCACAATCTACTCCCTTACACATTAAATCAATATTCTTCATTTAAAATGCTAGATAATTTCACATCACATCACAAGAATAGCAACATAGAACACATGTCCTAGCCACCACAAGAGCATAAGAAATATCAAAATCAAGGTTCACAAATTTTGATTCGATATTGTGAAAGGATGTTTAAAAAAATAATAGAAATAAGTGTGGACAAGAATCACAATAAAAAGATAAATAGAAAATTTGGTGGCTAGGTGGTCACAAGAGAATTTTTTTAAAATTCAAGATAGCCCTTCATCACTTTCAAGTTCATAAAAGCTGAAAATAAGATAACCAATTGAAAATCCAAAACATGTATACAAACTGACTAACACTAGCCACAAAGAGGGAGTAGAATCTACACAACACCTTGCATCCAAGGTGGACTAAAGAACATGAAAAAACTCCTAAAAACATACATCTCATGCAATATAAACTTGTTAATTTTATCCTTTTCTTTTTGCAATGTCATGCATCCCTAAATGCAAAATACAAAATGTAATTATTTTTACAAAATTCCATGAATTTATTTTTCACACATGACATGCTAGATTCATTTCCCAAGAAAATCATGAAGATGTAGTATCATAATCCTTGCATCACACTTGCAAATGCATCACTTGCACAATTAATAAATTTTACATCGTTTATCTCAAGCTAAGTCCTATTTTTCACAGGAACTCATATCCTTCATGCAAAGTCAATCATCAATTAACTACACTAGTAAATCATATAAATTTACTATCTTTCTTGCTTCACACATGCAGAGAAATGGGAATATAACCTTAAGTGAAACACACACAATATATTTCATAGTTTATCACTTATTCTATAATTATGTAATTTTAGACAAAAGGGTGTATGCACAAAGATGGGGGACCAAAAAGGTGTCACTTTCCTTTTTGGTCCCCCATCTACCATAGTGTGTATGCACTAAAGCGTGTGCGCCCTATAGGGTGCATGCGCTATGGCTTGGGCAATTCAAACCATAGCACGTGCGCCCGCTTTGTAAAACACTATAAAGTGTTTGTTGCATTTGGGAAAGCCCATTTTTCTTTCCATAAAACTGCATTTGCAGTGAAAGAGGGCTTCCCAAGCATGTACGCAAAATCCATTTGCTTGTTCAATCCATCAATTTTCATAAAGAATGGATCCACGATGTCATCAAGCTCGATCTGGAAGAAGAGGTAAGTGTTTTTACAGCCCATCCCTCTTATTTGTATTAAAATTTCAGTTTTGAAGCAATTTGTTTTGTTAAAATTTATTTTCTTAGATTTTATGTGTAGTTAAGATTTTAAAATGTTTTTTTTTAATTGCCAAGAAGAAATGATCTCCCTGAACAAAACCCTAAACCAAACCCTCCATCTCCTCATGAAGAAATGAATGACAAAAATAACCAATAAAATGAACCTCAACTACCTCCAGCAATCGAGAAACCTCCTCCTAGAACACAATAAAATTTGATCAACCAAATTGAAAGAGGGAAAAAAGAATTAGAATCTTTAATTAGGAGGTTAAAAGATTCTATTGCTACAAATCATGGAAGGGAAAAACTTGCAAAATCATTGGAATCAATCTTGACCCACATAGGCTCGGTTAGTGGGCAACCTAATTTATGGCATGATAAAAGAGAAGAACAAAAACAATATTATGCAAATAAATTATCATATGAGGACATAAAAAAGAAAAAAAAAACACAAAAGATGACATTTGCAAACTCTTTAAAAAACTAGGGGACACTGATACTCTTAGAACTACAACAAGGAGGTTCCCAATTCATTGGTGCTTGAATGAAGACATTAAAACCAACTTTTGGGAGAGATGGTGGATAGTCTTTGATTCCCCTCCCTGTAAAATCATGAGGTTCCTATATATTTCTTGAGGAAACTCTATTGCAAGTTTGTACTCAAGGAGGTGCCAAATTATTTTTACTTTCTAGATTCTCATGGTATAGGAGGGGGGTCATCATTTGATAGAGTGGGGGCACATTGTCACCCTAACGCACCTAGGGTTTCTATTGGCAAGACATGGGTGGACCATGTTAGTATTCCTTCCATTGTGACAGAACATGTAGAGGTGGACACACTAGGCACGATTACTACTCTGACAGAGACTCTCATTCAGTGTGTCACTCCTTTAGTTGAGGATGACCATGGTCAATCTTTGAGGGGGCATATTTGTCGGTCATGTGGATCCTTGTGCACATTTGGTAATACCGAGATAGAGGAAGAGGATCATGGAATGATGACTGATGATTTTCTAAATATGACATTTGGCATTGACACAGGTAAATATTTCCAAGTTCATTAAATTTCTTTGATCATATTTTATTTATAAAGGAATAACTAATTAATTTATTATCTATTGATTATGATCAAAATTCAGGGCAAGAGTGTCAGTGGTGGTGGCAATGGCAATGATCCTCTTTTCCCCTTCTACACATCACCATCAAGTCCACAAGTATGTATCAAGTAAAATATTTTAATTCATATATTATTTAATTATATGAATGATTGTATCATAATGTATTGTGCATGTGCATTAGTTCACTAGTGGACCATGGACATTCACAATAGACAACAAAGGGCATCATACCACTTTCCTTGAGGTATCTTTATTTGCATGTTAATTTGATTTACTTCATTATATTTAATTAATAAATGAATGAATAACTAAATTACTAGACAAATTATGATCAAAATCTAGAGGCAAAGTGGCAATTGCGGTCATCATATTCTTTCACCTGGCTTTTTGATGTCATCATTGCGTCCACTGGTATATATCTAATAATGCATTATAATTAACATGTTAGTAGTACGTTCTTATATGAATGGTTGTCTTATAAATTTCCATGTACATGTGCAATAGTTTAATGTTGGAGCTTCGACATCGACACCGCACATCGAAGGACGCGGTGGAACCTTCATGGAGGTATCATTTATTCATTAGTAGGGTTGTAAAAAATATATGTAATCTTGATATCTACATAATACTTTTGTTGTTTTATTTTCAATTATTGACATCAGAGACTCCTATTCGTGATACTTTGGATCATGGAGTAGCTACAGTAGTAGCTAGTTTCGAAGCACTGGCTGAGGTATGAAAGAGATCACTTAATTTTAATTATTATTTTAATAGTTTATATTTAATTTTAAAATGATATTTATTTATGTATTTTAATTATTATTTTTATCATTGTTTTAGGGACTTATTACTCCAGATCATTAGCATGCACCTTCGGTGGATGTACATCATGACTATTTGCTAGCGGTAAGCGAATATTCTATTTTATGTCATTGTATAATTCAATTTTGATGTATATTAGGTATTGATGCTTAAATTATTTTTTTATCAGCTTGAGCTGTAGAAAAGTCTAGATAGGAGGACTAGTGAGCGCACTGAGAAGACTACAGCATCCTTTGCATCTCCATCAACTCGACGATCGAAGATAGCTCAGGATTTGTTTTCTTCCCCTAGCAGGAAAGGACTAAATTAGGGATATAGATTGTATGCCTCTATGGCATTAGTGGACATATTTTTTTCATATTGTATAAGTGATACGTTGTAAATCCATTTGGCTTTGAAGAAGCCAGTTTAACTGTATTGGATATATTCGATGTCTGACATTATTGGAAATATATATTTGGCTTCATGCCCTATGAATATATATTTTTTATATTTTAGGTATGCAATTTATGTGTTTGGTGTGTTGATGTATACTAATTTATTTTTATGTGGATGTCTTATGCTTTGTAAATTTCCTATGAAATGGATCTAATTAGAAGAATATTCCATCAATTTGACTCTATGACACTTCTGGATATGAAAGCCCCATATTGGTCTTAAAAGCCCCTATAAACTAGGGCTCTCTCAATGTATGACCTTTGAACACCATACCAACCAAATGAAAGTTGTTCCACCATTATTATACCATCCTCAAATGGATTCAATCATAAAATGACCACCTCCAAGGGCTTGATTCTATGTTGCTATACCTATGGCTTCATTTCAATGACCCTTGGTCACTCCTCAACCCCAACAACTCCTCCAATCAATTCCCACCTAAAAACTCCTCATTCCTACATTCAAATTTTTATAATGCTATAATAAAATGATTGGAACCATCCCCAAGTGATAGTAATTACAAAAAGGGGATGGATCATTCTATTTACATCTTAAAACAAGATAATTCCCAACACTATTTTAGACCAATCAAAAGGAAATGCACCAAATCAATGAAATGACTATAAAATTAATTCAAAAGAGGTGTTTACAATGTATATCAACCATGCACAAGTATGGATTTCAATGATACATCCAAAAACTATCATAAATTACAAGAAATATGAAATTTATTGCTCAAACAAGACACAATCCATACAACTCTTGCCTCTAGTCCATACCATCTGAAATAGCAGACCTCCAAGCACTTAAATAAAGTCCTATCTATTGGCATTAAGCAGGATTGCCACTAGTGACAACACTTATTTGCATCCTGAGTGCAAACCAAGCAGAATAGTGCAAACCGAGCAGAATAGTGCAAACCGAGCAGGACAGTGCAAACCGAGCAAGACAGTGCAAACCGAGCAGAATAGTGCAAACTGAGAAGGACAGTGTAAACTAAGCAAGATAGTGTAAACTAAGTGACATTATGTCTACCGAGTCACAAGTATTTACCAAGTTTGAAACTTACCGAGTGGTTAGTATGAACCGAGCCTTCACTTCTACCGAGTGGATGATGATGCCGAGTAATGCAGTGGACGCCAAGTATCAGAAAGTCACCGAGTTAGTTTGCAGGAACCATGTAACCAGACTTGGGCTGACTTAGTAGCACTTATGTTTATTTGTTAAGCCAACTTTGTAATTGTAATTAATTGTTTAGACTTGTATATAAACAATGTTGTACAAATACCAAGGAGTATGAATGTAGAATAAAAAAAGAAGAGATAAAAGGCAGAAACTAGTGAATTACAAAGGGCTACTATACATAAGGAGCAATAGAGACAAATTCATCACAGAAGGTGATCAGTACATCAGTGAATCTCATTCAACAATCCAGTTGCAAAGTAAGAGATCTACTATTTCATCCTAACAGGTGAATCAGCTTGAAATCCTTTAACCGGGTAGACTTAACAGTCTTTGTAAAATCTCTTAACCGAGTGCATACTTCATTGTATGTTTGTAAATCCTCTAACAAGGTGGACCTAGCAGTCCTTATTGCTCCTAGCAGGGTAGATCATCAGAAGTGATCAATGTAAGCCTTAACCAGCCAACTTTATACTACAGTATTAAAGCTTTGTGGGTTTCATCCCCACCCCAGTTTTACTTTCTTTTGGAAGGTTTTTGGGTAACCAAATCTATGTGTCATTGTTGTGAATGCTTTTATGTTTCATGCTTTCTATATGCAAAAGGATAAAGTGAACTATATGTTAATACATCTGATATTGAAAAAATTTGAAGTTAGTGATTCACCCCTCCCCTCTCAGTAACTTGGTTAATTCTTGAATATTTCCAACACTATCAACCTCCTCAACTAATCCAAAACAGTTGGAACTCCTTATAGGTCTTGTATCTTCTTCAAACTAATTAGTCAACCAAGTGACCCTCCTGCCTTCATTAGGGTTCCCTACAACAATTGTTCCATACAAACCACATGGTCTAGTAGCCCATCTTCATTCAATGATCTTTAAATAGCATCAACTTACATCGCTGCATGAACAAACTACAAAACAAGGATATAATACATTTTTTCACTCATCCTCTTGCTCACACCTTAAGGGACACTTCAGCCCGGAGTGGTTGGCAGTGTTCGAACAAATTTTTGTGCCAAACAAGGTTGTCAGTAGCATTTACCTGGCTATTCAAAGTTGTTGTAATAGACGGTTCAATGCTACGACTGATAGTTTGAAAGATATGCAATGTTGCTCATTTCAACTAAGGAACACTACAGGTTTTGACATCAACCGAGAATGTGTTGCCATATATAAAAGATCTTGAATCTCTAAAAACCGTGACACATTATTTTAGGACTAGGCAACATGGTACCATAGCATCTTATGGTTTGATTCCACCCCACATGAGCTCTGAGATATGACCCTGTAAAGATATCCAATTTTATGCTGAAGGGACCTTGAGGGACACTTCAGCTCGGAGTGGTCAGCAGCATTTGAGTGACTATGTGTGCCAAACGAGGTTGTTAGTAGTGTTTACTTGGCCATTTGGAGCTGTTGGAATAGACAGTTTGATGCTATGACTGATGGTTTGAAAGATACGCAATTTTTTTTATTTCAACTGAGGAACACTGTGAGTTTTGACATCGACCAAGAATGTGTTGCCAGATATAAATGACCTTGAATCTCTAAAAACTGAGATAGGTTATTGTAGGCCTAGGCAACATAATCTCACAGCACCAAATGGTTTGATGCCACCTCATATGAGCTCTAAGATATGACCCCATAAAGATCACTAATTTCATGTTGAAGGCACCTTGAGGGACACTTTGTCTTGGAGTGGTCGGTAGCATTCGAGAGACTTTGTGTACCAAATGAGGTTGCCACTAGCATTTACCTAGCCATTCAGATCTATTGGAACAGACAGTTTGAAAGATACATAATGTTGTCCATTGCAACTGAGGAACACTATGAGTTTTAACATCGACCAAGAATGTGTTGCCAAATATAAATGAACTTAAATCTTTGAACACTAAGATAGGTTATTGTAGGCCTAGGTGGCACAGTTCCGTAGCACTTGATGGTTTGATGCCACCTTGCATGAGCTCTGAGATATGACCTCGTATAGATCATTGATTTCATGCTGAAGGGACCTTGAGGGACACTTCATCCCAAAGTGGTTGGTAGTGTTCAAGTGACTATGTGTGAAAAATGAGGTTTCCACTAGCGTTTACCTGATATTTGATGCTACGACTGATGGTTTGAAAGATACACAATGTTGTCTATTTCAACTGAGGAACACTGTGATTTTTGACATCGATCGAGAATGTGTTTCCAAATATAAATGAACTTGAATCTTTAAAATTTGAGACAATTTATTATAGGCCTAGGAAACACAATTTTTTAGCACCTAACCATTTGATGCCACCTCGCATGAGCTCTGAGATATGACCCTATAAATATTATCAATTTCATGTTGAAGGAACCTTGAGGGACACTTCAGCTTGGAGTGGTCGGCAGTGTTTGAGAAAATCTATGTGCCAAATGAGGTAATGGCATGGTGGAGTATGGTGTCAAGAAGAATCAATGTAATGATTATGAATCAATTAAAATAATCAAATTCTCTGTAACAGTGAATCTTCCCGTGGAATAGTCAGTGTAACAATGCATTCATATGCTTTGATGGAGGGTATAGTCAGCATTTTGGATTTGAAGACTTCACAATAAAGTGACTCTCCCACAAATGTGGCTACTTTGATTGGTGGGAGAGGTTTAAATATGTATTTTTATCCTTGTATCATAGTATTTTTATGAAGGGATATGGAGATGATGTGTTTAGAAGCCACAAAGAGGTAGTAGTTTGTTGATTGAAGGGTGTTGGTCTTGCACTAGTCACTTGGAGAGTGAAGGCCCTTAAGGATAGATACATTTCATGATGGATTATTGTTGTATGGGATCAAAATGATGTGTTGGAACAATTTTTTTGATCTAGAGATAGTGTTGAAGGTCTTTTTGAACATACCCTAGTTGTGTGACCCTAGAAGCAAGGGTTTGGTGGCTAGAAGTGTAGGTGAGGGATGAAGCCTTAAAACCTTGAGAATATTTTTTTTTTAAATCTTAGTAAAGACTATTCCTTGGTTGGGATTCAAGTGGATGAATATCTTTGTGAGTTTCTTTGCAAATGAGGGTAAATTAGGCCTATTTGGTGGGTGCTAGGTTATTGGATCGAACATATGGTCCAAAAGAGTCTACCCTGAGACTTGGGGAGGCTTTAGAAAACCTAAAAGGGTATCTAAATTAGTGATTTTTTTTTGGATTTATTATATGGTGTTATAATCAAGGTGGAAACCCTATTTGAAGTTTTGACATAATGGAGTCTCTAGGTGCATTGGGAAGCCTAGATCGGGGTCCTAAAGTGTGGTGTCAAGATAAGTTGGAATAAGAGATCAGAGGAACTGAACTTATTCCTAGATCAGGGTCCATGCCATATATAAATATATAGTGTGATATAAATATACATGATATATGCACATTTATTCAAATAGATTTGACATTACAATATTTTGTCTCCATTTTGTCCAATGAACCAATTGGATCTGCCCTACCCTTGATTGTCTCAAGTATTGCCTTGTGGTATAACTCACAAACCTTCCAAAGAGTTTTATTATGTTATCTTCTTATCAAGTGGACATTTGATGCAACAACAAGGTTTGAATAATGAAGAATCTTTATGTGTGTCTCCCTATCCTTGAACAACCACAACATAGGATTCTTCATAGCATATCACCTAAGCCATGTACCAGTTACAACCACTGCTCCTATAGGCTATTCTAATTCTTCACCATCGATAACTGAGTGACCCAATTTATTTTTTGCCTCAACACAATGACACAAATAATAATATGTCCCTTCTTCATTGTCTTCAAGTGCAATAACAACAAAAACATGGTCTGTAATGATATAAACATAATGAGGACATTAGTTTACTGAATATTTATGATAAAGTACTAAATTTGAGATTATTTGTATGTGAAAAATTTACTTGGTTGTAATAGATCAAATAAGTGATCAAAGTCAATGGATAATTCTATTTCTATCAGTTGTAGTGATTCATGGGGATGATAGGAGGTAAGTGGGCTCAAAATACATGTGTACCATTGGTCAACCCATTCCTTTGACTCGCACCCATCCCAATCTTCATCTACACATGATGAATAAAAGAATGTCATATGTCATATGTGGATACTCCATAAACCTTCATTACAACTTTTAAAAGAGTGTAGCTCACTCAATCATGTCAGTGTATAATAATCCTCATATGGTGCAATGTTAGTTTCATCCATGAACCAAAAAAATCTACAAACCGTAGAATTGCCTTCATTACCTAGACCCATTGTAGCATTACACCACTAGACAATACATCTTGCATCTGACAATGTTGCTTGCTCTTTGTACTTTAATTCTTCACATGCTAAGGCTCTTTTAATACATGCACCTACACCATCATGCTCTCCCTTTTCATGACTGACCTCTGTGAAATTCCACATATATTAAATTCCATTAATCTTATGCATCCTTTATAACCAATAAAATAATCGAGAATTCTTGAATTCTGATGCACAATTATCTGACTATATGATATGTCGATGATATTTTATGCCCTTGTTAGCCAAATGACCATAAAATAGTTGAAATAAACTATGTACAAACTCTTTAGAATGTGAGTGATCATCATTGATATAAAAATGATACTCCCTCAATATCTTTCATTCCCCTCTGTACTGTCAGGTGAATGCATGAATGTTATATGAACAAATATAGCAACCTGTTGAGAGTTGTAGTACTTTTCTTGCACCGCATTATGTGTTTTTAGTGTGTAGTTCTCTGCAAAGTCCACAACTCAAAAAATGGTATCAAGTGGGAATGTGTCCTTGCACAACTTGACTTGCATATCCAACCATCATGCTCTATGTGTATGCCTTGCATACTCATAAATAATTTTTTGATGAAAAATGTCCATGAAGTGATACACTAGAATTTTTTCAATTACTAAATCACATCTTTTAGCCTCTTTTCCATCTTGAGATTGTATGTCACAGTCTTATATTTTCCAAATTCCACTATTTCATTACCGATTGCATGCGTACTCTCCATATGTTGACAAATTGGAAAATGTCGCAAACCTCCACAATCTATGCATGTACCATTTAAGCATGAGAGCTTGTAAAAAATTTTACCATCCACGCTTTCACATAAAATGGTAGATATTAATTCCCTTGAAGATCTAGTTGGGACATTTATGTTACAATCCTACAAAACATTGTTAGAGTGCAAATCTACACATTGATTCGTATAAACTTCAAAATGGTTAGAAAATTCAATATGTACCCTACAACAACAAGTTTCCCATGTGTGATTTATCTTCACATAAAAAGGTTTACACATTTCAAAATATCTCTGACTAATTTTAATTTGAGGATACATATGCATAAATTTTGCAAATAATTGTGTCTGAGTTGAATCCAAAAAATGTTTTGGATGTGGAACACGAATTCGACTACCAATCCTCCTTCTTACAACATCTCTTTGATTAGTAGATACCCATGTGTTATTCTTCCAAAATTCTTCAATCAATGATTTCAAAGCTTCAACAATTGCTTTATATTTTTGTGGTAGTCTACAGAAAAATGCCCATCACTCATTTCTATTTGGATCTTCCACTCTTCAACACCTTCCCAGGGCTCTCATTAGAGACTTTCTACTTATTTTCAATGTTTTCCTATCTTTCTAATGAGTTGAGATTTCTTCATTTGAGTGCTTACTATTGTTGATATAAGTACACATCGTGTGACATTACTATCTTTTGTGCATGATGTAGAACCCACACTCTTATATGCAGTCATTAGATTCTTTACAATAGATTTTTCACTTGACTCATCCATCGTTCTTAGCCCAAGAATCTTCATGATGGGCCTAAATTTCAGATTTCTCATCATTTCAACAAATAGTTGACATCTTCCTATCATGTTTAAATTCTCAAAAAACAAAAAATTATCTCCAAATACAATTAGAATTTCTTTGACAAGTACGCTTGGGAATCTTGTGAGGGATTTCTTGCAAAATGTTAGTATCAATATTAATCAAATATTTTGGCTTTCTATAAATAATTCTAGGAGAATCAAAAATATTATGTGTAAATTGCATACCATCTTGAGTGCCTTCAACATGACACGATGTTGTGCCTACACCTTGGGATGTAGATAATGGTGTGCCTTCAACATGATACAATTGTGTACCTCCACTTTGGGAAGTAGACAATGGTGTGCCTTCAACATGATACGAGGGAGTGCGTACACCTTGTGATGTAGACAATGATGTGCCTTCAACATGATACAAGCGTGTGCCCACACCTTCGAAAGTAGACAATGGTGTGCCTTCAACATGATACAATGGTGTACCTCCAACATTGGATGATGATGTCTCTTCAACTTGGGAACTCATAGATGATGTGCCCGCATCTTCATAATTCAATAGTCTTGTTACACACAAGTTTCTCATTCGTTGTCATTTTGTTTCCAATTCCAATTCTCTCTTACTTTGTATTGATGTTTCATGTTCCTCATCCAAAGAAATATCTTCTTCTATGGTATCCAATTTTGTTTGTTCACGAAGTTGTCTCATTCTTTCCCTTTTCTTCTCTTTGTCTCTTTCATGCTCTTTTGGTGTTAAAGTCTTTGCTCATTTCCTCAACATGATGAGGATTTCTACATATGAATTGATTAAAAATTTTAGAATATAATATAAATCTAAATTACAATAAGTCAAATTATAATATAAATCTCTTACAATATGACAACTTATACTATAAATGTATTACAATTATATCAAATTATGTATTCAACAAGTCTATATCATACCAATTATAAACCAAAACACTCTTTATTCACATTTCACATGTAAAAAATTAAAAAACTTACCTCAATCGATAAATTTTGGTGAAGAATAATTGACTTTCACAATTCAATGTTGATTTTTAAATAAAAAGATGTTGCAAATTGATAGAATATGCTTCTTTGTCACCTTCAAGACCATGAAAAGTGAATATTTGTTAGATAAAATGCAAAAATTAGACAATATACAGAAAAAGTGTGCCTCTTTCATGAGATCTTTAACATATAAGACCATTTTTTTAGTCTTACATAGTGTGAGCATGCAATAGCACGTGCGCCCTATGAAAAACCACAAAAGTATAATCCATATTCTTACATAGCACATGTGCACTATGAAAAACTAGAGAGAGAGAGAGAGCACCCAAGGCCTATCCCGGATGCTCTTCTTGTTTTGCTTCATTTTTTCTTGTAATAAGAGGAATGGATATTAGGGATCACTCCTCCATGTTTTGATCCTTTTTTGTATGGTCGAGGATCCCAAAGGCATGTTTATAAGCCTTGGGATGCCTTAGCCCATTTGGATCCTAGGTTTCTTAGGGGAAGGTCACTTAGTGTTTTTATGTTTTTAAACATGTTTTCTTTGATTTTTTGGATTTTTAAGGATCTATTACTTGGATCACCATTGTTGATCTTGTTGGAAGTCATTTGATAACATTTTTGTGCATTTTTGCAAAGTTGCACAATTGTTGCTTGAGCAACTTTTCAAAGTTGCTCGAGAAGTTGAAATGTTGGTTCCAATGGTCAACACTATGTGGTGACTGGTTGGAAACCATTTTTGAGGATATTTAATCTTTGTAAGACCTCTAACTAAGGTTAGAACCAAATGGCATATTTCTAGTGCAATTTAATGAATAAAAACTACCATTTTCTAGTGAAAATTGACTGTGTATGGATGGGTACATCGAAAGATTGAATGAAAGGAATTTGTATTATTTGAATCCTTCTTAAATATAGTTGCTATAATAATTGATTTGGTCCATATTCGAGTTGTGTTTTCAGATTTATCTACTAGTTTGTATAGACAGTCAGGGTTAGGAGGCTTTACTAGGCCTGTTGCACATCCATGGGTCTAACTTGCAATTCCTCTGGTGGAAAACCCTAAATCCTCAAGGAATGAAATTTAGATGTCTTATGTGTATGATACCAAAATCAACCCACTGGGATTGGTCGACAAAGAGATTTGGGACCAAGCCCAAGACTGAACATATCTATGTGTTCAGTCAGGAAACTTGAAGAAAGGGTGTACAATTAGAGGTGCTCAATGGAATAAGAATTTGGGGAGTTTTTGGGGGTAAATATAGTGTGAATAAGGTTCATGGAAGCTTGAGCTCATCCTATGTACCCATTCTTTATCATTCTTAGTGTAAACCAAGGCTAATCTGGCTAATTAGGTTTGTGTACCTAAAGGTGGTTAGGTAGTGCCAGAGTGGGATAAAGGAAAGGGGTTTTGGGGATTGTTGTAACACTAAAAGGGTATTCAGAATTGGTGTTAGTTTCTTGAGATCCATTGGGAGAGGATTGTGCACCTGAAAGCAAAGTGGGAGACCTACAAGGGTTTTTAGGTGAAGTTGTGATCAGAGTATTGTGTGAGTTGGGGAAGCCATCAAGTGGTTGAATCTCCATATTTGGCTATTAAGTAAAGTGCTCCAATCATTTGATTGTTCAAGCAACTCAACTGGTGAAGAGTTCTATTATTTGGGCTCAATTTGGAAAGGAGTCCCTAAAGCCTTAGGTAGGTGAAGTTTGGAAGTGATTCCTAGAGTGGAAGAAAGTCTTGAAGTAAGCTTAGAAGTGATTAACTCATTCATAAAAATCCTTATTCAAAGGTTAAGAGCGTTGGAAGAACCTTGAACCTAGTTTTTAGAAGATAGTGGGAATGAGGTCCTTGGAGTTACTACCCCTATGCTCTCTACATCAAGTTGTATCAAAGTTGCTAAGAATTTGTTTGGGAAAACAATAAGAAGGAAAGATGTTAGAAGGAGGGGATATTCCTTTGAGGATAACTAATGTTGAGTTAGCAAAGATAGTAAAAGAACAAATGCCTGAGAGTAGGGCAATCAGAGAAGAAAATAGGATCATGAAGAGGGAATTGGATAAATTGAAGGGACAAGTGAGAAGAGGAGAAAATGAGGATTCTATAGAAGAGATAGAAGAAGAGGAGATTTTTCCTAGGAAAGATACTCTACCAAAGGATCAGAGGGAAATTCTTGCAACCCTAGAGAGGGTAGGGAAGAAGCATAGGATTGATCTACCCATGTTCCATGGAAAGTTGGAACCAAAGGAGTGTATGGGCTGGTTAGAAGCCCTTGAGAACCACTTTGAGTGTGAGGAGGTGCCTACAAACCAAAATTTGAAGATATCCAAGTCTAAGTTGAAAGGACTGGCCCTTAGCTGGTGGAATTTCCTCCAAAATGAGAGGGTGGAGGAAGACAAAAGTACTATTTCCACATGGACCAAGATGAAGGAAGAAGTAAAGAGGTAGTTTTTCCTTGATGACTATGAAGTGACCCTCCACAAGAAACTCTAAAATCTAAAGAAAAGGGATGTTGATGTGAGTTCCTACACTCAAGAGTTCCATACCTTGACCCTTAAGGCTAAGTTGTATGAGACTGAGAAATAGAAGTTGGAAAGGTACATAAATGGACTCAAATATAGTATCCAAGACTAACTGGCCTTGGTTACATTGGAGACAGTCCATAGATGTTTCCAAATAGCCCTCAAGATTAAGGAGAAGAAAAAAAGGAAAGGGGAATGGAGTAGAGGAAGAGGAAATGCATTCAGAGGGAGGGGTAGATTCAATGGTAGGGGAACTTTCCCTAGAAGCTAAGGAGAATCTAGTAATCAAGGAGCAGAGAATGATACTAGTGGCAGAGGTTCCTTTAGAGGTAGGGGACCAAACAATGGTAGAGGTAGGTCAAGGGGAAGAGGCCCTAATGTGTTCAATGGTAGATGTTTCTCATGTAATCAAGTGGGACACCAGTCCTTCAGTTGTCGAGAGAAGAATGCCAATAGCAGTCAAGGAGATAGGAGGGTACAATTGGCCCAAAGAACTACCTCTTACCACACCACATATTCCAAGCATGTTTCCCCTGAGAAAGGGGAATGTCTGATGTTTAATAATTTTTGGTGCCAGCTAACAAGGATCCTGTCCAAATAAATTAACTCTTCCAAACCACATGCAAGGTCAAGGGTAAAGTATGTAAGGTAATTGTAGACTCTCGCTCTACTAAAAATTTGGTTTCATTAGAAATGGTCTCTAAACTTGGTCTAAGGATAATTCCTCACCCTAGTCCCTATAAGGTATCTTGGTTAAGCAAGGAGAAGAAAACCATCATAAATGAGCAGTGTTTAGTTGATTTCCAAATAGGCGAGTATAGTGACAAAGTAATGTGTGAGATTATAGACATGGATGCTTGCCATCAAATTTTAGTAAGGTCTTGGCATTCATACCAATGCCCAACATGATGAGAAGACTAATGTATTCACCATAACTAAATATGGGGAGAGTATCACCATGACTCCTTTACTTGATAACCCCAATGAAAAAGCCTTGTCTATTAGTGTCATGTTGGTCAAGGAGAAAGAATTATTACAAGTCCTCAAGGAGGATAATGTGCCATGTTTTTCCATTGTAGTTAGACCAAAGGAGACTAACCATGAGGGTAGGGGATTGAGCCTAGGAGCCAAGACAATTATTGGTCCTATAGTAGTGGAAGATTTACTTGACAAGTATAGTGGTATTGTGGTAGATAGTACTAATGATTCCCTTCCACCAAAAAGGGAGATAAGACATTGTATTGACCTAATACTAGGGTCTACCTTACCAAACAAAGCTTCCTATAAACTTACACTAGAATATAATGCAAAGGTGGCTAGATAATTCAGGGATTGTTGGAGAAGGTTTTTATCAGAAAAATCATTAGCCCATGTGTTGTGCCTGAAATCCTTACTCCTAAAAAGGAAGGAACTTGGAGATTGTGCACTTGATTCTAGAGCCATCAATAGAATCACCATTAGGTACCAGTTCCCAATGCCTAGAATGGAGGACCTCATGGATTGCTTAGGTGGAGAAAAGTTTCATTCAAAGATAGACCTCAAAAGTGGCTACCACCAGATAAGAATTAGAGAGGGGGATGAGTGGAAGACAACATTCAAGACCAATGAGGGTTTATTTGAGTGGTTAGTCATACCATTTGGCTTGTTTAATGCCCCTAGCGCATTTATGCACCTGATGAATGAAGTTTTAAAGCCTTTTCTTCATAAATTTATTATGGTTTATTTGGATGACATATTGATTTTTAGCAGTAGCAAGGAGGATCATCTCCATCACATTGATAGGAGACTCCATGACAAACGATTAAAGGTAAATATTGAGAAGTGTTCTTTCTTGTAGGAGGAGCTTATATTTTTGGGTTTTGTAATCTCTAAAGGTAGTTTGAAGATGGATACAACTAAGGTTGAGGCTATCCTAAATTGGCCACCACCTACTTCAGCTACTGAGGTGAAAAAATTTCATGGATTGTGTAGTTTTTATAGGAAGTTTATAAGAAATTTTAGTGGAATTTTTACTCCTATAATAAACACAATTAAAGGTGGTAGGAAATTCTTTTTTGAGTGCACAAAGGAAGAAAATGATTCCTTTGAGGTGTTGAAGAGAAAGATCTCTGAAAAACTAGTCCTTGTGTTACCTAATTTTCATAAGGTCTTTGTTGTTGAGTATGATGCTAGTAATAAGGCCATTGGAGAGGTCCTTAGCCAAGAAGGGAGGCTAGCAGCCTTCTTTAGTGAAAAGCTAAATGATGCTAAACATAAGTATTCCACCTATGATCTTGATCTTTATGCCATGATCCAATCCTTGAGAAAATGGAGGCATTATCTATTGCCTACAGAATTTATTGTTTTTCCTGATAGTCATGCACTTAGTTTCCTCAATAGACAAGAGAAACTTAATCGTAGACATGTTAAATGATGGAGTTTTTACAAGCTTATACTTTCACTATTAAGCATAAAAATGGCATTGTGAATAAGTTTACAGATGCTCTAAGTAGGAGAACCCTTACCATTCAAACAATGCTATTGGAAAGTGTAGGTATATAGGCTATGCAAGACATGTATGCAGGGGATGAATATTTCAAAGACATCTATCAAGTTTGTTTGGATATGACTGCAAGATACCACACTGAGTTTCCTAATTTTTTGATCCAAGATGGTCTCTTATTCAAAGGGGGATTGCTTTGTGTACCAAGGGGTTTTATGAGGGAAAACATCATTAAAGAAAAGTACCATGGCAGTTTGGCAGAACATTTTGGAGTGGACAAGACTTTGGAATTAGTGAGGAGGTTTTGTTTCTAGCCCCAGTTGCAGACTGATGTGAGAAATTTTATGGAGACTTTCTTAGTTTTTCAAAGGTCCAAATGTCACACTTCCAATGCAGGACTCTACACACCACTTCCTATTCCATCCAAGCCATGGGACTCCATTAGCATGGATTTTGTGCTTGGATTTTCTAAAATGGCTCATTTTATGCCATGTAAGACTACTCATGATACTTCTCATGTTGCAGGATTATTCTTTAGGGAGGCGGTTAGGTTTAGGTTGCATGGCCTACCACTGTCTACTATTTCAGATAGAGACCCCAAGTTCATAGGTCACTTTTGGAGGACCTTGTGGAAGAAATTGGGTACAAATGTATGTCTCTCCTCATCATATCACCCTCAATCTAATGGGCAGACTAAGGTTATCAATAGAACTCTTGGAAATCTCTTGAGATGTCTAACTCAAGAACATGGTTCTAGTTGGGATTTAATTTTGGCCCAGGAAGAGTTCTCTTACAATGACTCAGTTAACCAAAGTATAGGAAAGAATCCCTTTCAAATTGTATATGGTGTTCACCCTAGGGGTATATTGGAATTGAGGGATATCAATGAATTAGAGAAGCCTAGTGCATTGGTTGATGACTTTGTGACTGTCATGAGGGATATCTAAGACCAAGTCAAGTCCAAATTGAAATACACAAATGCTAAGTACAAAGCTCATCTAGACAAGAGAAGGAAAGATTTATCCTTCCAAGTTAGTGATTTGGTCATGGTGCATTTGAAGAAGGAAAGGATGCCCAAGGAAAAATACACTAAACTGATGGCAAAGAATATTGGACCCTATAAAATTCTCAAGCAATGTGATTCAAATGCTTACCATGTTGACCTTCCTTCTCATGTCCATTTATCTCCTATTTTTAATGTTGTTGACTTATATGTTTATAAGGGTCCTATAGATGGTGATGTGATTGTAGGTGAATCAAGTTCCAAACAGGAGGAGTTACTCAAGGATCTTCCCAAGTCATCTCCTTTGGAGATTAAATGCATCTTGGAGAGGAGATTTTCCAAAAGACCTGGTAGAACACCTGTTATGAATATTTGGTTCAATGGAAGACTAAACCTATTGAAGATGCTACATGGCTCACACCTGAGGCTATAGAGAAGATGGGTTTTCCTTTGACAGATTTTCCAACTCAATGGACTTGAGTTCTTTTGTCCTGAGGAGCATGGTGTAGGGCACCCAAGGTCTATCCTAGATTCTCTTCTTGTTTTGGTTCATTTTTTGTTTTAATAAGAGGAATGGATCTTAGGGATCACTCCTCCATGCTTTGATCCTTTTTTGTATGATCAAGGATCCCAAAGGAATGTTTATAAGCCTTGGGATGCCTTAGTCCATTTGGATCTTAGGTTGCTTAGGGGAAGGTTAGTTAGTTTTTTTATGTTTATAAACATCTTTTCTTTGATTTTTTGGATTTTTAAGGGTCTATGACTTGGATCACCCTTGTTGATCTTGTTGGAAGTCATTTGATAGCATTTTTGTGCATTTTTGCAATGTTGCAACAAAAGTTGCAAAAGTTGCACAATTGTTGCTTGAGAAACTTTTCAAAGTTGCTCGAGAAGTTGAAATGTTGGTTCACATGGTCACAAATATGTGGTGATTAGTTGGAAACCATTTTTTAGGATATTTAATCTTTGTAAGACCTATGAATGAGGTTAGAACTGAATGGCATATTTCTAGTGCAGTTTAATGAATAAAAACTACCATTGTCTAGTGAAAACTAACTGTGTACAGATGGGTACGGAAGATTAAATGCAAGGAATTTGTATGCTTTGAATCCTTCTTAAATCTAGTTTTGATAACAATTAATTTGGTCCATATTCAAGTTGTGTGTTTAGATTTATCTACTAGTTTGTATAGATAGTCCGAGTTAGGAGGCTTTACCAGGCCTATTGCACATCCATGGGTCTAACTTGTAATTCCTCTAGTGGAAAACCCTAAATCCTTGGGGAATGCAAGTTAGATGTCTTATGTGTATGATACCAAAATAAACCCACTCAAATTAGTCGGCAAAGAGATCTGGCACTGAGCCCTAGACTGAACATCTCTATGTGTTCAGTCATGAAACTTGAAGAACGGGTGTGCAATCAAAGGTGCTAAATGGAATAAGAATTGAGGACTTTTGGGGGGTAAATATAGTGTGAAGAAGGCTCTTGGAAGCTTGGCCTCATCCTATGTACCCATTCTTAATCATTCTTAGTGTAAACTAGGGCTAATATGGAAAATTAGGCATGTGTACCTAAAGGTGGTTAGGTAGTGCCAGAGTGGGATCAGGGCAAGGGGTTTTGGGGATTTTTGTAACACTAAAAAGGGTATTCAAAACTAGTGCTATTTTCTTGAGAGCCATTGGGAGTCAAGGATTGTGCACTCAGAAGTAGAGTGGAAGACCTACAAGGGTTTGTAGGTGAAGTTGTGATCAAAGCATTGTGTGAGTTGGGGAAGTCATCAGGTGGTTGAATATCCATATTTTGTTGTTAATTAAAGTTCTCCAATCATTAGCTTGGTCAAGCAACTCGACTGGTGAAGAGTTCCATTATTTGGGCTCAATTTGGAAAGGAGTCCCTAAAGCCTTAGGTAGGTGGAGTTTGGAAGTGATTCTTAGAGTGGAATAAAATCTTGAAGTAAGCTTAGATGTAATTAATTCATTCATAACAATCCTTATTCAAAGGTTGAGAGGTTTGGAAGAACCTTGAACATAGTTTGTAGAAGATAGTAGGAATTAGGCCCTTGGGAGTACTACCAATGTGCTCTCTGCATCAAAGATAAGGGAGAGAGAGAGAGAGAGAGAGAGAGAGAGGATCACCCTCTTTGTTTCCCTTTGGCTTATCCATATTTGACAAAGCCATCATCAGAAGGTAATCTTTCCAAATGCACATACATTGAAATTAAAATGATGCAACTCATTCATATGATATATCTTCTTTTCATATAGTAATGCATTAACAAAAACATGGAAATCACACAACAAGTCAACTAGTTAAAATAATTATGCCTTTCATCAAGAACAATCCCATACATCATAACAAAACATATAAGAATAAGAAGGTGTTGACCATTCTATCAAGAACACCAATGGTGCATCATTACAAAATAATTCTACTTCATTATCATCAAGAAATGTTGACCTAATCTCCAAACATTGAATACATCAAATAATATATCAAGCTCAGATATCTCAAAAATACATTCATGCAATGTCTCATGCATAATTACCCATGTGCTGATAATATCATATTAGGGTCTCAAATTGTACTTTTATTGTGGACTCCATCATCTCATGAATATCCATGCAATGCTCCTAATAGCATCAAAACTCACATCAAATGCATATTGATTAGTGTATTCATGCAATGCATAACTACTATTTACAACCATGTTCATGCTAATTAACTTTAAACATTTCATAACTAATAAAACATATTTCAAGAAAAATATGAATGCAAGAATAAGAATGGTATATTTTTCACAATCTCCTCCCTTACACATTCTATCAATATTATTCATTGAACATGATAGAGAACATTACATCACATCACAAGACTAGAAACATAGAACACATGTCCTCGCCACCACAAGATCATAATAAATATCAAAATCAAGGTTCACATATTCCAATTCCATATCGTGAAAGGATGTTTGCAAAAACAATAGAAATAAGTGTGAACAAGAATCACAATTAATAGATAAACAAAAAAATTGGTGACTAGGTGGTCACAAGATAATTTTAAAAAAAATTCACACTAGCCCTTCATCACTTTCAAGTTCATAAAAGCTGAAAAATAAGATAAGCAATTGAAAATCCAAAACATGTATACAGAGTGACTAACACTAGCCACAAAGAGGGAGTAGAATTTTCCCAACACCTTGTGTCCAAGGTGCATTAAATAACATGACCAAACTCCTGAAAACATACATCTCATGCAATATAAGCTTGATAATTTTATCCTTTTCTTTTTGCATTCACATGCATCCCTAATGCAAGATGCAACATGCAATTATTTTTACAAAATTCCATAAATTTTCATTTCATTCATGACATGCTAGATTCATTTCCCAAGAACATCATGAAGATATTGTATCATAATCCTTGCATCACACTTGAAAAATGTATCACTTGGACAATATAATACATTTTTTCATCGTTTATCTCAAGTTAAGTCTTAATTTTTCACAAGCACTCATATCCTTCATGAAAAAGTCAATCATTAATTAACTACACCAATAAACCATAGAAATTTATTGTATTTCTTGCTTCGCACATGAACAGAAATAGGCATTTAACTTTAAGTTTAACAAACACTATATTTTCCAATTTCTCACTTATTATATAATTATGCAATTTTAGACAAAAATGCAATCACACCAATCTGAAGTACACAATTTACCAAACACTTCAAAAATATTTTCACTTTTATAGTTTAGAAAGAAAATAAGAACAATCAAGAAACTTGACACAAATAAGAGGTAAGGTCCTAAAAGTGACTATTTTCACTTATAACTCAAGGCAAGGAACATCCTTTCCTTTCTATCAAGAACTATAATTGGGTGATGCAATAATCAACCCATGAAATTAACACTTATGTGCATAGACTAGGTTTAGTTGACTTATAGTTTATGTGGCCAAGGGTTGCAACTGAGCATAGAGAAATCAAGGCCCTAGAATGGAATCCAAAGCTCTGATACCACATGTAAGGATTGTGACCTCAACAACAATGCCACATCAACAATATACAAAAGAAAAAGGATCCGGTCAACACAGTCAAATGTCGAACCTACATATTGAAAAAATAAATAATTTTCATTAAAATTATATGAAAAGGGTATTCTAATTTGAGTGCTAGCTACATTTTATTGTCTACTTCATGGGTATCTTGACCCCAAAATAACAGTATCAATTAATAATCATATTAGATGAAGCTTTATTATTATTTTATTTAGTGATCATTAATTAAATAAATGAAAATTTGGGTTGTTACTCTAGTTCACAAAAAACATGCAATTACTATATACCCAAGGTGACATGTCTTTGCAATGTTCTATCAAACAGTTCATGTACATTGTCTATGTTGTCTTCATTTATGAGAGCACTTTCCCTTGAGGCATTTTAGCAAACATTTTGGACCTCTGAGGTGGCTAGTTGTCCAATTCACATGCATTTTTTATGAGTTCACCATTCCCATGCATGTTTACCAATGTAAATGCAACTACAACATCCAGATTAGTGCTTTGATGGATACTCATACCCTATTTTGAAGTTCCAATTTTGGCATATGCAGCAGTGTTGCCGACAAAGATTGTGAATTTGGGTTTTACACCTTACTAGTTACACTTTCTTAGAGGTCTCTAAGGCTTTGAAAATACATCTATTTTGTATTAAACTAGAACCACTAAGGTGGCATTTATTTGAGGCATTCAATAAAACCACCAACATGTTCTCTATGCTTCATATTTTACATGCATAGCTTCATGACAATAGTAATGTTGGAAATGTCGAGTCCATATTTATATACAATCTCATAATGTTAGGATGCATTCTCTAGGGGTGCTTTACTTGTTCAAATCTTTTGATAGATTTCTCTCAAAATCCATTTATACACATTTTGTATTCATATCACTGAATTCTTTCAATGATGTCTTTGAGGGGATAGACCAAATAAATTGCATTATCTTCAAAGATTATAAAATCTTTACAATAGACCTACACTTACATACCAAAAATCATCATACTGTGAAATGCAATTTTTTGAGGCATTTTGTCAAATAGTTCAACTTGTCTTGGTAATCGATATTTCACAAGAATGTATGTTGTTAGGAATAACACTCCATAATACAACTAAGAGGGGGGGTGAATCAGTTGTATGATAGATTATTAAACTTTAAACTTTGAATAGAAGCAGTATCAAATCCAATGAACACAATGAATTCCAACACAATATTTTGTTGTCGAGGAAACCATGTTGAAGGTAAAACCCTAGTGGGAATTAACACCCACTAATGATGTACTGAGAGTATAGTATCCTTGTTAGAAGATCTAGCCCTATTAGGAGTTGATTAAAACATTACAGTACATAGTCCTTGTTAGAGGATAGACCCTATTAGGATTCAAGAAAGAAGGGTGGGATCACTACCCAAAGAAGGCTATGTCCACCTTTAGAACTCATTGTTCGCAACACAAGTGTATATGAAGAAATCCACAATATTTTGAACTATCTCATAGCAATTGTCTTTACTTGATCAGTTCCAATGAAGTATACAATTATCTTCTACTCTACATCCAATAGACTCAAGCTCACAGCTTCCACAATTATCCTTTTACATCACATATAATCTCTCCTTATCTTTCCAAAAGAAAAGATCTTACATATATACCCTATTACATTCTACATGATCAGGTCGGCCAATTAGGCTTTCCTAATATACAAATAGTTACATAACTCCTTGCTAAGATAAACTTAGTATCTAAAATAAGTAAACAATAATTATATTATGATAATTAAGGACCGACGTCCTTAATTCAAGTTCGCCATCCATAATACATGCTACATCTCTGAAGTCGGCTTTCAAATAGGTCTTCTCTAGAACACATGCCACAGCTGACATCATCCTACTTTCCATACCTTGCGCAGACCATCGAACATTATTTAGTACCATATCTGTCATCCCTTAAGCTTACATACATTGGATCCTCATCTCCTATAAGATATTCCCAAAACTTAGAGACTAATTATGTCAACTTCCACTGTCATTGTCTAGTAAGCAGTCTTCACCAAATCTTTTGTAACTCAGCCAATATATATTATTGCATCATGCAATCTTAGATATAAGATCACAACACCTTACAGTACAAGGTAAAATCACAATCAAATGTCACCTTTTAGGCTAACTTATCAGCACAACTAAATTTTAGTATTTCTCACTAAAATTTAATTTTGGTCAAACATATGGTCTAGCTAGATTCATTCTACCTAAGTTAGATAAGTGCTTTAACTTTTCCAATTGGAAATGTCTATTAAATGTATGTTTTATACCACTTTGGGTCCAATTATCATAAGAATAAAATTATTTCAAAAAAGGGGCGTTTAAATAACTCCTAATCTTTTTAATAATTTTAAAAAATAAAATAAAATACCCTTTTGTAGAGATCAGAGTCAAGAATGT
This sequence comes from Chamaecyparis obtusa, assembly GCA_027943335.1. NCBI lineage: Eukaryota > Viridiplantae > Streptophyta > Pinopsida > Cupressales > Cupressaceae > Chamaecyparis > Chamaecyparis obtusa. The sequence continues at coordinate 207,931 of BSBK01000325.1, read as the reverse complement.
CCTCATATAGATTTTATAGTGTTTTAATTAGACAGTTTATTGTAATTAAATAATATTGCAAGTAGGTATTTTAACAGTCAAGGAGATGTTGATTCAGAGACAGAAAAAATAGTAAATCTTATTAAATAAATTTGAAAAACATATGGTGCACTAGAGGAGAGAATCATCTTCAAGAATATATATTTCTTTTTTTTATTGGGATAGATTTGTTATGAAAAATATGTTGTGAGATGAAAACTATCAATTTCAGTGAGTTGGAATTTGAATTGTTACAAAAGAGAAAATATAGGTCACAAACCAATTTTTATTTCTTCATGCACTAGCTATATATGTCATCTATGACTTATTTTTAAATTAGGGGAAAAAATATTTATTTACATATAATTTTTTGGTGGGAACTAGACCCCTAATTTTTAGCATTTTTCAACAACTAAAAAATCATCTTTAAAAATTATAAAAATTATATCAATTCTTATTCAAAAATTATTAAAAATATTAATCATAAACTTCATCCATTTTATCACATTTAATTAGTTTACATCATCTTCAAATTCCAAACATAAATGTCATTTTTATACTATTGAAGTTGAAAAGCTTTGATTTTGTTAGCCTTTTCCTTTGTAAAAGGGTGACAACTTATTGTGCTTTTACCCTACACACAACTGACTTCACACAATATGAAACATCCATACAGTATCCGTACACTGTAATAACCAGCTTGTTCTCTACACAAAAACATATGTTGACATCAGTGACAAAATATGAATGACAACAACAGAAATTCCAACATCACTCTATCTATAGCTGAATGTGGACCTCTAATCCAGCCACATGCACAACATAGTCATTTCTTGATCATCGAATCATGAAGAGGAGTATGGATTACTAAATTCGTAAGATTCTATCGATTCAGCCTGTTGCCTCCTAATTAACTGGGGTGTTTGAATTACTCTCAGAATGAGAGCCAACAACCAAAATACCAAGCTAATACGGAGGATTTACAAGCTATGAAAGATGAGAAAAGTACAATTAATCTAAGATGGAGATGCAAATTAAGCTAAGAATGAAATGCAGATTTTAAACTAATGACTTGAAAGAAATATGAGAGTGCAGATTTTAAGCTAAGAACATGAAAGAGATATGATAATTAACTAATAAAAATAATCAAACTATATTAAATGAGAGTGCAATGTTATACTTAAAAAGAGAAATTAAACTAATTATGCAATGAAAAAGCTTGAAAATATGAAAAAATTGAGATGAAATTTTGCTATAGTTTATGTGCTCTCAAAAATTACCTCCTTTCGAATGAAGGAGAGGGTTCATAATATAGAGAAGCCCGGAGAAGGAATGAAGACTTTCTTGAAATGAAACTATTGACTCTTCATTCTCAATTGAGACAAATATTCATGAATCACTTAATTAAAAGAATGAATTATTGCCACATATGGGTGACCCTTCGAGTATTTGAATTATTAAATCCAAATAAGATAATCCATTCAAATAACCAAGTAATATTAATTCCTTTTATGTGTATTAGCCAAATGGGGTGGGTTTTAATTTAATTTAAAGCACTTAGGACTTTAGAATTAAATTAATTTATCATAGGGAAAATTTATCTAATAAAAATGAATACTTAGGAATTAATTATAGTGTGAGATTAATTCAATTTAGGGTTTTTGCAATTGACACCAAGTCAAATAAAGTCAGGTAGGAGAGAGAAAATTTCCTAGTAAAATAGGACTTTAATGATGTAAAATTGAAGAAATGCACCAAAATTGATTGAAATTATAAGGTCTCATTTTTACATTCAGCCTCAACAAGTTATTCTTCTTCAGTAGAGGCAGCCTCCCTGATCTTTGTTCTGATTACAATCATTCATTCTCTCTTGTATCTAAAACCTTTCATCTATCTTCATAATGTTACTTTCAATCATCTTTCTTAATCTCAGATTAAAACATTTGTAAGCCTTTCTCTTAGTAGAATAACCAAGTAAAATTCCCTCATCACTTCTAGCATCAAATTTTCCTATCTCATCATCTCTCTTAATATAGCATTTACTACCAAATATTCTGAAATATTTTACAGTAGGAGTATGATCAAACCATAATTCATAAGGAGTCTTACTTTTACCTTCTCTTATTTGTATTATGTTCAATGTGTACACCATTGTCCCAACAACTTCTCTCCAATGCACATGACATATATTTCCTTCAAGCAACATTATTCTAGTAGCATCTAGTATTGTTCTATTTCTTCACTCTACTATCCCATTCTGCTATGGAGTCATAGGAGAAGATGCATGTATTTTTATTCCATGCTCTTCATAGTATGAATTAAATAAATCTGAAGTAAACTCTCCACCTATGTCTGACCTCAAACATTTTATCTTTAAGCCTGATTCATGTTCTACTTTTGCTTTGAATATCTTGAATTTATCAAATGCTTATGATTTCTCTTTCAAGTAAGTGACCCACATCATTCTAGAAAAGTCATCAACAAAACTATAAATTACCTTTCATCATAGTATGATCTTGTCCTTATAGGTCCACATAAGTTTGTATCTACCAGATCCAACTTTCCTTTTTTTGTATATGATTTTCTTTTGTAACTGCTTCTAGTTTTCTTTCCCATAACACATTCTTTGCATACGGTGTTAGATGGTTTCACAATCTTCAGTAGATCTCTTCTTGTATATTCAATATTGCCTTCACAATGTTATCAAAATTAACATGACAAAATATTTTGTTCCATAACCAACTTTCATCTACCTTTGCAAAAAAATAAGAAGCTCCAGATGTATTTAACTCAAATACATTACCTCTAGATTTAGTACTGATTGCAATCAAGTTTCTTGTCTTACCTCTGATAAAACATTTCTCATCAAAGAACTTTAATTGAAATCCATTATCCATTAGTTTTCCAACACTCAATAATTTATGCTTAATTCCATCAATAAGAAATACATTTTTAGTCTTAATCTTTCCATCCAAAGTAATAGATCCTACTCTTATGATAGGTTTAGGAACATTATCTCCGAATCTTACAACACCACCATCATACTTCACTAATTTGAAAAAAAAAAATTTATCTCTAGTCATATGATGTGAGCAACCACTTTCTATAATCTATTCATATTTATTATCGACATGAGATACTAAATCTTTTTCCTCATGCACTGGTTTTTCATCTTTAATAGCAATAAATCCAATCTCCTCATAATCCAAATCATCATCATTAGAAATACCTTCACTAGCATAATAACATTCCTTATCCTTTGAATACTTAGACTTTAAAAAATTAGGTTTGTGCTTAGGAACTCTTCTAGGACATCTAGATGCAAAGTGACCTATCTTATTACATGCAAAATATTTCAAAGGTAACTTTCCTTCTAGTTTACCCTTACCTCTCTTTTCTCTTCTAGCAATTAGTATAACAAGTTCATCCATCTTTCTTTCATTTTATTTTATATGTTCCCATTCTTTAGCATATTCACTGAGCTCTTCTTTTATGTTCTCACTGCTAGTACTCAAAAGTGCAGACATTATCTTCTTGTGTGTAGATTCTTTAAATGCAGTTTCAACTTTAGGTACATAATCTTCCATTTCTGCAAGTTCAAAGGTAGTTAGCTTTGCAATCAACATTTTTTTGCTAAAGTTTGGAGTCAAAGGTATAATCTCTTCTATAGCCTAAATTTTGGTCTTGCAAATAGGTGTCAATGATCTAAGAATCTTTGAAATGACTTCTTCCTCTTCAAAGGTGCATCCATAATTTATGATTCCAATCACAGCCTTTGTAATACTTTGTACATAAGCCCTAAAACTTTCATCATCCTTCATTTTTAGCTTCTCCATCCTATTTTTCTAGTTTTGTAACTTTGCTCACTTGGTAAATTGGTCTCCTTCATATAATGCTTCTAATCTTGTCTAAATCTTGTGTGCAGAATCCAGATCTTTTACCTCAATAAATTATCCTTCGGAGAGTGTGTTGATCATTTCTTCTCTTGTGACCATGTTGTATGAAAATATCTTCTTCTCATCATCAGTAGCTTTTTCCATTTCATCCTTGGTCTTCATAGCCACCTGATTCTTTGTAATCATCCAGTATTCAATGCCCAAACATAGAAAATGATTTCTCATCTTGTTCTTCCAACTGTCAAAGTTTTTAGGATCAAATTTCAAAATATCCTTCCTATAGAATGCCATCTCCAAGATCAGCTCAAGTTGTTAATCTTTCTCTCTAAGGACTAGTTTCTCTGATACCAATTGTTAGGAATAATAGTCCACAATAAAACTAAGGGGGGGGTGAATCAGTTGTATGACAGAATATTAAAATTTAAACTTTAAATAGCAACAGTATCAAATCCAATGAACACAATGAATTCCAACAAAATAGCACAATATTTTTTTGTCGAGGAAACCCTATTAAAGGTAAAATCCTGATGGGAATTAACACCCACTAATGATGTACTGAGAGTATAGTATCCTTGTTAGAAGAGCTATTCCTATTAGGAGCTGATTAAAACATTATAGTACACAGTCCTTGGTAGAGGACATACCATGTTAGGAGTCAAGAAATAAGGGTGGGCTCACTGCCCAAAGAAGGTTATGTCCACCTTCAGAACTTAATGTTTGCAACACAAGTGTATATGAATAAATACACAATATTTTGAACTAGCTGATAGAAACTATCTTTTCTTAATCAATTCCAATGAAGTATACTATTATCCTCTACTCTACATCCAGCAAACTCAAGCTCGCAGCTTCCACAATTCTCCTTTTACATCACATACAATCTCTCCTTATCTTTCCAAAAGAAAATATTTTACATAAATACCCTATTACATTCTACATGATTAGGTCGGCCAATTAGGCTTTCCTAATATGAAAATAGTTACATAAATCCTTGCTAAGATGCACACGGTATCTAAAATAAGTATACAATAATTACATTACAACAATTAAGGACCAACATCCTTAATTCAAGTTCGTCATCCATAATACACACTACATCTCTGAATTCGGCTTCCAAATAGGTCTTCTCCAGAACACACGCCACAGCTGATGTCATCCTTCTTTCCATACCTTGTACAGACCATCAAAAAAAATTTAGTACCCTATCTGTCATCTCTTAAGCTCACATAAATTGAATCCTCATCTCCTGTAAGATATTCCCAAAACTTAGAGACTAACTCTATCAACTTCCACTATCAGTGTCTAGTAACCAGTCTTCACCAAATCTTTTGTAACTCAGCCAATATGTATTATTGTATCATGGGATCTTAGATATATGATCACAATACCTTACAATACACACAACTAACTTTGAATGATCTGAAACATTTGTACAGTATTTGTAAATTGTAATAACTAGCTTGTTCTCTTCACAGAAACATATGTTGACATCAGTGACAAAACATGAATGACAATAGCAGCAATTCTAGCATCACTCAACGTAGTGATTAAACATATTAAATGTATCAACAATCTCCCCATTACATTAGTAATATCCAACAGTCTACATGGAACTTGCAATGGATCATGCTCTTTATAAATAATTATTTCATCTGAAATGTTGCTATTTGACAAAGCTACTATCACCAATGATCTTGTAGCATATTTTGGTGTTTCTTGTGGATTAAACCCATAGTCTTCCCTATTTTTCTTATATGAGGTTTCTCATGAAAGGAACCTAAAACCAACTTATTCACTCAAAATTTGCACAACACCCTTCATGGGGAAGTAAATTGATGCCTGTGAAAAGCACTTTTCTTTAAAGTTGCCAAGAGGTAGTTACAGGGTGCAAAAGTTAAGGTCTAGGGTTCAAGATATGTGTTTTGACCAAAAGACATGAAAGTTAAGGTTTTCACCATTAAGATGCAAGAGTTAGAGTTTGAGGTTAGGAAATGTAAAAAGGTCAAGGCTTTGATCATTTTTGCATGGAAGTTAAGTTGTTGACCAAAACGGTACAAAATTTCATGTTTGGGGTTGGAAAAGGGGAAAAGTTAATGTTTTTGAAAGATTCTCACAAAAGTTGGGATTTGGAGTTAAAAACATGTAAAAGTTCATGTTTCAAGTTAAGAATTGTGAAAAGTAAAAGATTAAGACTCCAAGTGGGTAGAATTTAGGATTTTAAAATACTTTCACACACAATAAGGCAAAAGGCTTAAAATTTTAAAATTTTGACACCTTTAAGAATAAAGGCAACAAAGTTTTAGTGTTAAATTTAATGCCAACAGTAGCCTCACAAGGTTTCTTTAGCAATTCACATTTCTCATGCGAGGATGGCCAAGAATATTTCATTTTTAAAAACTCGTGTGTATTCCTCTGTTAAAATAGCATGGCCCACCATTCTTTGATTTTCCATATTAAAAAGAACTTAGTTCCATCCTCGCAACCATTTTAAAAAGTAATCATTTTTTCCTACAAACTTGTAGTTTCATGTCACATAGCAGGTGGGGCCATAAACATTGGTTTATATTTTATATTTTAAAGATATATGTCCTACAACATTGCAAAAATTTTCAAAGCCTTTTCTTCTAGCTTGTAGGACTGTGATTTTGTGCATTTTCTTCACTCATAAAATATCATTATTAAAATCAAAGATAGTTAAAAATAATAATATTACTTTAAAATCATACCAAAATTTACTCCATGGCAACTATCAGATCCCAGGTAGGCTCAGCCTAAAATATTTTGCTCTAATGCCAACTAGACTTCAAATTGATCTAACAATGTTTTTTGTGTACCTTGGGTGGAAAACATTATCGAACAACCATTAAAGTTATCCTTTGACAACTCTACACACTAACCCAAATAATGATAACTGGCCTCTGGAACTAGCCTAGAAAATTGACCAAATGTCCTCCTAAAACCATACAATCTGAAACACACAGTCACTTCTAGTATGTAAGTACAGATGCCAAGTGAATTTGCATGAAACTTTCAAGATTGTGAGATATCAAGGCTCAAAGTTAACCATTTCATTCACCTTGCAACCTGACATGTCAAAGCATATGCAAACCCTACTAAAATGCAACTTGGAAAAATACTAAATGAAATCCTAAGAATCCACCACTTGGCACATTGATTAATTCATATACAGTGAGTTTGCATGCAAAAGGGTTTTTCCTAAATCCAATGTGTGTGTGATTCCTTACCAAACTTGGTCACTCTAAAACACTGTGAAAATGAAAATGCATAAACATAACAAACTGCATTCAAATCTGACTTTGTAAAAATATCAAACCATCTCTTGAGGATTTTCCACTAAATGTGGAGGTACATTTGGATGCGGACAATATAAAGAACCAATTTATTCACCATGAAATTCATCTGACATGAAAACATTAATATGCAAAGTTGGCCCCTTGGAGAACTTTGTTGTTGTGCACATTTAAATCTGAATAAATCTCATTTGGATTGGGTTTGGTGAATGTATCAAGGGTACTAGGGTCTCAAAAGGGATATGGAGGCTCTCTGATATTCCTACAATCTAGGAGAAAACTCCTTATATCATAATAATCAATAGGGTGTGAAATTGATGAAGGGTGCTCCCCTTAATACCACAAACACATAACAGAAATAGAGAAATAACAACAATTTGCAACAACAAAAAATGGGCTTCTTATTATCTCCACAAGTGTGGAATTCCAAATTTCAAAATTACAATATGCAAAGCCACATAGGCATTCCCTTTACAATATTTTGTAGGACAAAGCCTCGAATTTATTACCAAGATCTACCCAGAACTACCCTAGACAACACTACGAGCCTTCTTTATATAGGCAATTTCCACCACATGAGAAGGTTCCAGAAATTTAGCCCTAAGGGCCGACCAAACTTAGAATACTTTTATTTTTCATTTTATTACATCAAAGCCGGCTCAAAATAACTTTTGAAACCCAAACAGAAATTTTGAAGGAAAATTATTTTTTGCCATTTCAGGTGACCCAACTTCCGAAGACCATAAGTCATCACCCGTTGACCCGATTGACTATTATAACCCCATTTCGAAAAGGGCACGAGGAGCTCTACAACACTTGACTAAGCAAGCTTCATTCAACCAAAAATTTGACCTCATCTAGGGCCTCTAAAGTTTTCAAAATTGAGTTCAAAGTTTCTGTACCCTGTTTCCAAAACTGAAAATTTTCAATATCTTCAAAACCAGACTTGATCTAGCAATGAAACTTTACAAGTAGGCTGATATGACTAAGATGAACCTCCAACTATGAAATTAGAACATTCTGAGATCATATGACCAACTTACTAAAAATAGCAAGTTTCCATAAAGAGAAGCTCTACACAAGATAGCCCTTATTGAAAAGAAACCAAAAATATTTTTGGGTGATGCAAGATTGCTCTTACACCCAGGATGCTCCTGCATCAGAAATGTGAAATCTCAAAGTGAGGTACTCAAGAAACTTTTAAGGGGTGTTCTTCTTATGCCTTAGTCAATTCTCCAATATAGTCATTTCAAATTCCTTTAGAATTTGAAGGTGCCAACACCACCACTAATTTTTTCACTTGCGCACATCACAAAAATCCACTCTTCATGGTTACATCAAATCAAATATTGAGATCATGTTTCATAATCATCATTTATTCCTGCATCATATTACCTATCTTTCAACATGACCTACATCATCAATCTATGCCCACAGGGATGTATCCTTCCAAAAACTGACAATCATCGATAGCCATCATCCTAAATTATTTTTTTTGTGGAAAGAACTGTGGGATGAATGACAACTTAGTCATAAGGTCTTTTTCTTTGATTTCATCTTTTTTTCTCTAGTAATATACCTATTTGAGGTTGCCATAATCAATATATATCTTGTTGTGTCTTGACTGGTGTACACTAGGTCATGGCCTTTTTGCAATATGTTGTGTTTGTTGGTTATGTTAGTTCATGATCCTACATCTTCTTTGTTCAACTTGTTGGTTCCTAAATAAGATTTTATGTTGAAAAATATCTACCAGGTTGATCCTTCAATTTTATATGGAGAAGCCAACTCCAATTATCAAAAATCTCCAAGACTTGGACCAACTGACAAAGATCTAGCAATCCCTTCTGCACTTTGGGCTCGCCAAAAATTGGGAGGGTGATCCCTTAAAACTAATAGATAATCTCACATGAAGGCTCAACACGGGATAATGCTAAAAATGGCTAATTATTCATTAATCCTAAACCTATTTGGAGAATGAGATGGTTGTAACATATTACAACATACATAAAAGTAAGTATTCTACATGATTTAACAATTTTATAGCAATAATCACATGAATTTGAAATACCGAACTAAGTGTAAAATAAATGAAATCTATAATTAGTGCCTCATTCTATTGAGGAGTTGAATTCATATGAAATAAAATAGCATATAATAGAATTTCTCTAATAGCATAAGATCTAAGAAAATACTACATTACAGTACTTCTCAATAATAACCCCAACCCAAACTACTTATTAGAATCCCTGCACAAGTTCTACAAATCTGTAACTCTATCCAAGCATTTAATTGTCCCCTTAGATTAAAGCATGAACAACAAATTGCATACATCATAACAATGCACTCAATGAGAAAAATCATTGATTCATTTCATTTAAACTGGGTAGACTTGTACACTGGAGAGAATTAAATCAGAATTGTATTTCTATTACCTTGCTATCTCTGATATATGATAGTTCTACAACTCATTCACTCAAACCCTGCATAAAACTTGACACTGACTCCTCAACATTTCTTAGTAAAATGATCTTACAAAACCACTCACATTCACCTAGACTCTTATTGGAACCATCAAAAATTTGGAACCCCTTACCATGAAGAAGAGAAAGAATATATAGGAACTCTAAATTTGATGTACAAGTGACATAAGTCTTCCCTTCAATCAGCTCTGGAAGAAGAAAAATTCCTCTCCTTTTTCACTGTTGCAACTAACTTGTTGTTGATCTGTCTACTCCACACATGTGACTAAAAATGATCTCCTCTCCTATAGTTGCACGCGACTTATTTGGCATTTTTCTTTTGTCTTTATTCCAGCCACTCATTTCTATGTGAATACACTTTAGTCATAAAGTAAGAGAAAATAAAAAAATTATATACCATAACTTCTCTCTTCTAATTTCTCTCATGAGATTTTTATCTCTTATATGCAGCCTCATTACTTTTAAACACTTATCCATTTCATCAGCCCTCTATAATAAATTTTTACCCTTATCCAAGTGAAAGAATTTTACTTTCTTATTTCACCTCTAAGTAAATCATTTCCACTTTACCTATGTAATACATCTCTTAAAACATTTTCCCTTGGGTCTTTACCATGTAGGTAGTCCTGTAACATGCTTTCTTTTACCTTTACTTCTGAAAATAAATATCATGTGAAATAGGATTTTCATAACAATCTTTATTAAATAAAATCCCCCTATGCTTTTGATTTGTGGGAAAATACTTTCACCAAGCAGTGAAAACATCTTCATTCACACTTGTTTTTCCTCCTTCCATGAGATTATTTTCACCATTTGAGTGAACTTGTTTACTTGAAATTTGCATCATATTCACTTTTTGTGTATCATGGCATTGATAGAGGCTTCACTTCTTCCTCTATTGCCAATCATCATTTTAACAAATATATTTTGGGCGAACAACCTTCTGCAAAAATGGCATCCATGAGACTAGAGCTCTTTGGGGAATTCCTATCAAGCATTCCATGTGCCTGATCTATGTTCACACATTTCACAAAAAAATTAAATAGAACTTTCTATTATATTTTGCACAAACCCTTGCACCGTTTGAATGATGCCCATTTTAATATTTTCACATATGGCTAAAGACTAGGTGAGTGTTGTGAATTTGGCATTACACCTACTAATTTTATAATATTCAAATTTTCTAATGTATTTTCAACAAAACATTGTGTGCATAGCCTAGCATTCATTTTGTGTGGTTATACTAACACAACATTCCATGAAAGCACATCTCTTTAAAGTAGATATCCATATTTAAAATTTTGGACCAGATCAACTCAAGGACAAACATAATATGTGTTAGAAAGTAAAGTCCACCAACACAACTGAGGGGGGTGAATCAGTTGTGAGCTTAATTAACTTTAATTCAACTCTATCAAATGTTAAACTTGTAATCAATAACAGCAATAACCACAAGGTAATAAACATACACAATAACGCGAGATTTGTTAACTAGGGAAACCTTTGATCGGAGGGAAAAGCCTGGTGGTAAAAATGCCCACAAGATGATGTACTAATATTAAAGTTCCTTGTGAAAGGATAGACCCTATTAGAATCCTTTTGCAATACAATCAGTACATATGAGTCCCTTTGAGGAGACTTTGGATCCCTGCTAAAAGATCCCAACCCTATGAGGAGTTGATGAGAAACACAACGAAGACAATTTTTCAAGATTGTCTTCACTAAAAAATTTTCAGGATAGCACATCCAAGGGTGAAATGACTAAAATATAAAGTCTCTTTTCTTGTACAGTTCCTTTGAAGTCCTCATCATACCAACAACATCATCTTTTTCGCTAATCATAGAGATTTTACATTCAAAGTTTGCACAATATTTCATGACCACATGATACCCTTTTTCATCCAAATAAACTTCATTTCCTTTATACCAAGTCCTAATGATTATTGATTCGGCCAAAAGGCTTTCTTAATTTATAATTAATAATATAGGACATCAATAATAATTTTCAATACATGTTTCATTACATCTAAACACTTCAATAAGAATATTAATTTGTAGTCGGCTCCCAAAGAAGTAACATGCTTCACATCGTCCACAAGTCTTCACAAAATGCAAAATAGATTATGTTGTGTTTATCCAAGCATCCTAAATAATTCTTCAACAACATACCAACCTCATTGAACTAGCTTCAACCTCGCCGAAAAAATAAATCTCAAATAACTATCACCAGTTCCTGGAAAGTCTCACTGTGAACAGTCTTCGGTAAACTTCGCATAACTCAAACATATATTCATAAATCTTTCTATGCTTGCAACCACATCATCAAAACACATTCCTAAATTCTAATATATCTTCACAAAGCTCAATTCATCAATATAAAACCTCACCAAATGAATTTGTGCGTGTAACTTTGTTAACTCTGTCCAAAAAGCATATATGTTGACATCAATGACAAACCTAGTCATGAATGTAACATATAATAACTCAATCATCTCTAATCAACATCCAATCTCCCCTACTAACAACGTTCATTAACATTCATGCTAACACTATGTTCCTTTTATGAGAATACAGTACACATTGGTAAGATCTATAGAATACGGCTTGAAAATTTAATGGAAATTTAAAAAAATCTCACTGATCCACCATGTCAAGTAGTCATACTCTTTGCTTGGATTTTCAAAATAACCATATTTTTTTCTTTCAAGTCTAGGTGTCTATTGAAACTATGATATATGACAAAAATCAAACAATTTGATGCATTGAGCTTGTTTGTACAGACCCAAAAACATTTTCCTACTCAGCACATTCTACCTTTTCGTGCAGAAAACCCCAAAAAATGGTGCCCTAAGATCCTTCTTCATGATGTCATGATCCCTTAGGGCCCATTCATTTGTTGGAATTAGACTGGAATTGGGATTGTCAAATTCTAGAATTGATATTTTTTATGTTTGTTTTCAAAACATGAAACTACAATAGGGATTTGTTAATTCTCATTTACCCTGAAAACTAGCATTTGAATCGTCCATCTAAATAGGTGGAATTAGAAAATCAATTCCAATTCCACTTAAATGGGAATTGAGGGTAAAGAAAAATTTATAATATTTAAATCTATATGCAAACAACGTTTTCCATTTTCTTGTTATGAATTCCAGGTGAACCAAACAGTTCCATCCATATTCCAAAAACCATTTTCCAGATTTAAAACTTCCAAAATTGTCAAATATTGGAATTTGACAATTTTAGCATTATTTAATTCCAGCAACCAAATAGATTAGCACCTTCTCATTAGAGGATCACGAGAATAAGACGCATGGACTCTTTGGAATATTAAAATTTAAAATCCTCTCCTCCAAAATGCACAGGCCCACCATATTCAATTAAATTGCTAATGTCTCTTAATAATGTGTTAGAACATTATTGAATAATGGGCTTATATGATTTTATTATTTATTTTAATATTTTAGTTGTGACTTGATGAGGCAAGTTGGCTTCCCATTTGGGCCCGACTAAAAAAAAAATCACTTTCAAACACCTAAACCCTAGAGATTATCTGAATGACTCCATCACACATATAGATAGAATTTTCAGCAACACATGACCATTAAAACTTGATTTTCAAACATCCTACAAGTGTTTCCAAAACGTGCAAGGGTCCCTTGAATCTTCTCTGGAAAATTAATCAAATGTCATCATGTGACCCCTAAAAATGGTAAGCAAGCAATTTGGTATACCAACATTTGTTCTCCAAAATGGATTTCCTCGATGATACATGAAGTGAGAGATTTTAATCTCTGAAGTTACCCATTTCATTCTCTCTGCCACTGGGACATACATAAACCATTTTGAAACCCTGTTATCACCCCATTGCTAAAAATATCAAATCTTTCTTCTGGAGGCTACCACTAATAAAACTTATTCATTAAGACATAGGGAACATATGTGCCAGAGAGATTTACCCAATTCCTTTAGATTTGCAAGATATTAGTAGTCCAAGATGACCATTCTAAAATAATTATGAACATGCAAGCTTGAAAACATTATAAACTGTAGCTCATATTGATTTGTTAAAAATATCATATGGGGTCTTGGGAGCCTAAAACTCTGTCGACAAGCACATTAAGGTATGGCAAGTACAAAATAATAATTGGAACTTCTTGACAATCTATAGGTTGTGAAATAAAGCTTTATGAAAATGGCCACTTCATAGATGCAACATTGTGTACACCATGAATCTAAATAAATTGCTATTAGATTTGATTTCAAAAACCCATCAAATGAACTCCTTATGGTCTGAATGTTTGGATATGGGATCACTTTCATATACAAAATACAAGGTTGTAATTGGTTTATCCTGATATCTAATTTTTTTTTTATAAATCTCCAAAGTGTGCCACTTGTTGATAATGAAATTGTGCAAACTCCAGACCTAAATAATGAAATTGTGCAAACTCAAATGAATTGATCGGGGCCTAAAATGGGATTATGGGTTATTTTCATGATTAGAACATGGGGCAGCACTCAAAATATCATAACACTCACTGGATCATGAAATATGGAACTATGAAAAATGCCATTTAGAAAATGTCACTGAAAATACTGATAATTTCAATAAGTTGATTTTGGATTTGGCTTGGGAAAAGTAACAAATGGATTCATTGGGGGCTCGAGACTAAAATGTGAATTTTTTCTCATGATTACAATAGAAATGGATATTTCAACATGACATCCAGCTGGGCAAAAAATATAGACCTCCAAAGTAGGTTACTTAGATTTTCTAGAAACATGCAACATGCAGATTTATACAAACCCCCTTAAACTTGGCATATCAAAAACTTGTCAAACCTGACTATAGGGGCTTGTAAATGGGTGCATAGGATCAATGATAGGAAATGAACACACTCCTAAGGGTGCTACTCATGACAATCACCATATTTCAAGTTATCAGTTGTCAAAGTAGGCTTTCTCAAATAGCTTCCAAAGATATCCTTTTTCATGCCTTCACAATTTTAATATGGCTACCTCAAATTCCTTTAGAATTTAAAGGTGCCAACGTAACTATGCTTATTTATGTATGTTTATGGGGTATATTCTTGTCATATTACCACCAAGTCCCCACCAAGGGCTTGGGTGTATTAGAATCTCCCCATATTATCATACTTCATAGGTTCTACTCAGGTTGACTACGAACATGCATGAGCTACATTAACCTTTCTATTTAAGAGTCTGGTCCATGCAAAGAAGCCTCAATAACCTAGATTTTCTAGCATGTGGTTTGTAACTCCTCTTGTAAAATAAAAAACTAAGAATGCTCTCAATATTTTAGCACAACAATACTCCCCCCATCTTGTGCTTATAGCTGCATAATTATTTTTCCATTTTCATAAAAGGCTCCAATTTATTCCCCCTCCCCCTATCCCACCCATGTCCCTACCATGTACTATAACACATACAAAAATATTGCATTTTCCTCATATAGTTGTATTCACATCATTGTATAATTGCATTCATTTTAGTAAATTACATTTATCTAAATGTACTGCATTCATCTTAATACATTCCACTTATTATAGAGCATTATATTCATTTTTTATTTCATTTCACCTAATATTTCATTTAGTCTTTCATTGCACTCATTTTAGTACATTTAATTGCAGTTATTTTAGTATCATTCATTTAGTGACCTTTTTTATGTTTAGATATATTTTATTTTCGTATCATTACATTATGGTCATTAATTGCATATAGTTATATCCATTTCAATTTAGTCATGTGCATTCATTTTCATTTTCACATTTATCTTATATTTCATCTCTTTTCATTTCCTTTAGTTACATTTCGCATTTCAATCCCATTTGATTTCATTCTGCACTTAATGAATATTCATTAATTGCATCGATTGCATTCCATAAATATATCATTATATACATCATCATATATCATTATCCATCATTGACATTATCATGCATCAAACTCATTATACATCATTAGGTATTATTTATTACTATTGCATACATCATTATCACAATATTGTGTTAAGATCATACCATAAACATGCATTTTTATGGCTAGTGTCATATTATATTATACACATGCATTTGCATCACAATCATGTTAGCCCATTATGCATTTGCATCCATCTTGCATGACATTGTAAGTATCATATAGGAATATACATATCATACCCTCATACATGCATAAACACCTACATCATAAACATGTTAGTGAATTCTACATGTTCATCCATATAGCATCATAATCTATTAAATATTCATACATACAAAACCATCACATGAACATACATATATAACTATCATGCATCATCATCTACAATCATAATAACAATCCATCATAACAATTCATAGTCCATCATAATCAATACATGTATATATAGGCTTCCAAAACTATATCTCATATATATGAGATGTTTGGCCATGGTACATCAGTGTCAAAAAATGAGCCTCCTATGTAAGACTCTAACTCACACTGCCCCTTCCTAACTTGGTGGGTCTATCCCCACCCTCATCTCCATCACCTCCCAGAACATGTGGTGTTCGTATAACAACTCAAACTACTAATTCTATAGAAAAAACTCTCCTTGACTAAGTCCTATGTACAAAAGATGGATCTCTAAAACTCTCTAGGACAACCTGGTTATATAATCTCCTATAATACTTGACATCTCAGCCCTAATTTTTTGCTAACTTCTATGTAGCCATATAATTTATCATACCTTAGGAAAAACCTAGAAGAGTCAATATCTTTTTTATTAGCTCATTCTTTTCCCTATACTCAGCTTTTAATGACTGCACCTCCTACAACTCTTCTCTAAGCCTCACTTCCTCTTATCTCATTCTAGCCAACTCATCATCCCCTCCTCTGGCCTCAGCCACTATCAACTCTTCTCTACATCCTCCCTAACCTTCCAATACCTAACCTACATCCACTCTATACATATCCCTCTCTTGGAGTGCAATGTCTAATGATTTTTATGTGATTTATGCTTGAGCCCTCTCTATATCCCTCTCCACATATGAGATTTTTACCTAATCCCTCTTTGTATCCCTTTCCACCTATACTAAAATCATCTCTATTTATAGGCTATCCTAGTGGGAAATAATTGTATCCCTCTCCAACTCTAGAGCTACTGATTTATCCCTCACCTAATCTCTACAACATGACATCATATCCCTATTATCCTATATTTTATCTAGATCAACTTGTAGAACCATCCTTGTATCTATCGAATAAGGTCATAGCCCCATCTTATGACCCCCTATCCCCTTTGATACCTATACCTACCCTTGAGATGGTGAAACCTATAACTATACTTATGCCTAACATAGTACATGTCCCTCTTCATGTTCTCCCTATCCCTATCTCATCTACCCATGTACAAAAATAAGCCTCTGCAACTTTCCTATAGCTACTCATAAATCCCTTTTTATATATTCTTATGCCTCTCATACCCTATATGACTCAACCCTAGATATACATCTATAATCATACCCTCTATGATATTTGTCATTTGGGCCTCCTCCCTCCCCATCTACCTCCATGTCCTCTCCCTCTCCCTACTCATCCTCCTCTAACTAGCATGGAATGGTTAGTCTCATTGACCTATGCTTCTCCCACTATGTTTCATACTCCAGCTTCATACCCACATCATCTTTGTTTGTTTGCCTTATCCACACCACTAGTTGCATCTCCAAAAAATTGGACTTCAATTTCCTTATATCCACATAAACCCCCCATGTTCCTATCTCTTTTATAACATGGGACTATAATATTCCCCCTCTAACCACCCCCTTCTAGATACCGAATTGTCTCATGACCAATCTAGGCGTGTATCATCCAACACAATAATATCAATTTGTCTACATGTAGTAAAGATAGTGTGTATCCTCCTCTACCTAGTCCTCACATTGTCTAAAAGGTTTTCATGTGAATACTAGTAGCTCATCTAGAATATGTTTCCAAAACTCCACTACACCAACCTAGGTATAATGTAGGGATCCTTTATACCTACATGCAACCTTGGGCTCCCTGTCATGACCACCCAATGGCCAAAATATGTCTATGTACTCCTAGGCACACACCAATAGAAATGTAACCCTAGTCCCTATGTTTGTGTACATCTTTTATTTACACACATGTATAAATCATGATATAACTAACCTAGCATCACATTCCCCCAGCACTAAGTAATACCATCCTCTAAAATGTTATATTAAGTCCTCATCCAAACAATAGAAAAACCATGTCCTGATAGGTCTAACATCATCCTATCTCCAATCAACCTATCTATATACAAAGCTAAAGGTGGTAGGTCCATGTCTATGGGTACCTACCACCTCATCCTCCTATGATCCATCAACAACATTTGCATCCTTTGTCCAGATACTTGACACACTTAATAATTGGAATCCTCTAGCTGATAAGTTGAAATAACACCTCGGATCAGTATCTACAAAATCCTCCAACATCTAATAATGTAATGGTTTCCTCTCCTATTGATATATGGAACAAAGAGGTTTCATTGTGCCACCTCTCTAGTAAATTTTTTATCATACCCATTGTGGGTGCAAATTTGTGGCCACTTGTGAACCCAACCCAATCCTATACCTGTCACTCCTATATTATCATCTATCAACTATACTCAGGGATCTACAAACACTGGATAATTCTCTCTCAAGCCAAACAAATCCATGATTGCTTGCATCCACAAATCCTATCAACCTTTAAATCTTAATCCATTTAAACTATTTTTTCCCAACTTGTAGCTATTAGGGGAAACTTTTTCCACATCCTTGCCTTATCCCCTTTACCTTGAGTGCTTGACCACTCTCATTTACCCTTTTCCACCCTTAACCCCCAAACATCAACTCTCCCAAATGGATATGTCATTCTATAGGATGCACACATCAGTAAGCATATGCATTTCTCCATGTAAATGTTGATTAATCTTTCCCTAATCCCCTTGTCCTAGTCCCATGGAGGCATCGGTCTTGTGAGTAGCACCCACACTAGATAATTTCAACTGACTCATGTCTACACAAATGTTGATTCCATAATAAGCATCCTTGAAGACATTGATCCATCAATTAGCATATCTAATTTGACACCCATTTATTACCCTATTGATCTCTCTTGCATGGATTAGCCATCATTTTTTCCAAAAGATCATTTTAGATTCTATTGAGAGTGAAAAATGACCCCTTGTAGGCTCACAATAGCCTACTTGTACCCCTTCTATTGGCCCTATTTTACCTTCTCTAACCCTTGTGCCTTCCCCTACCCCATTTTATCACCCTATTGACTATGAAAAGTTTCTTATTTCTTGTTTCTATCCCTCTTCCCCTTCTTTCCCATTTCCCTTTCTTATCGAGAAATCACCCAAATTTTCATTTCTCACAATAATTTCTTAAGGGGGTACACCCTTTCCATCATCACTACCTCACTATAACTTATTTTATCTCCACCTTCCCTCGCTAGGGAATCTTCTCCTATTCTTTGATGTGATTTCATTTTCAGACACCATATCAAAGAGGGGAAAAATGTAGATGCCTAAAATTATCCTCTTATGGATTTATTAATCCATACTAACCTAAACCTTATAACTATTGACATGTTATTGGTATTTTTTTTATTTATGTCAAAACCTAAGTACCAAATTCTTGTGCTCTGATTGATGTATAGTGTTGATGTATCCTATTTAGTTTGTTATGGTAATTAATTGTGTGGATGTTGTCCTTTCTTCGATAATGGTCTCCAATAATGGTGATATATCTTTTTAGTATATCTACAGAATTCAATTAGTGTAGAAATATCAATATTAGATGGTTATCATTGGTTGTTGTACTCAGACACTACTCAAAGCTTATTTTGGGTATCTTTTCTATCTATGCATTCATATAGTATGTAGGAATATATTTTTATGTCACTTTTATTCAATTTTGGATAGATGCTATCAGGTGCTATCTTTTTGTTTGTGTTGAATTTTGTGGAGATCAAGAATTGGTCTTGGTTGTGGTGTTCTTGTGGCTATGGAATATATCTCTTATGTTATCTTTCGGTAATTGTGCTATGTAATATTATTATCTTATGTATGACCTATGTATGGGTCTCATGGAAATGTAGTATGGAGTTATCATATGTGTGACCTATATTTTGGATCTAGTGCTAGCATGGAGAACCTCATGAATATCTCAATATTACATTTTGTACTCATGCTACTATGTTTTTTAAATTTTACTTATTTATATTATTCCATGGATTTGTATATATATTGAATATCTTTTTGGATCTACAAGTATGTTGGAAATTTGGCTGAGTTGATTACATAGATGTTGTCATTATGGAAACATATGATCCACATGAAGATCACATAGGTCAGAGAGCAAGTATGACAGAGCGCATTGCAAATTTGTCTAAGTGTGAGACAGTGTTTTACCAGTGGACCTGGACACAATTTTTGTTTGTGACATTGACTGGAGTAAGTTTAATGCTTGTGCACTTGAACATAGACTCTATGATATCTATTGATCACCCATCTTAGAGCACAAGTCAGTACGGCATGTACGAAAGAAGTTATGATAGTTTTACCGAAGACAGTGTGAAGCTGACAAGACAGAATATGAAGATAGAACTAGTAAAGAGTTAAGGGATTATTTTGTTTATCAAAATAATGACTTAAAAATATAAAGGGATGACATCCTAGATGTTAACTCTTGGATAAAGCTATTGGTATAAATGTAATTGTAATTGTAATAATAAGTAAGAACACAACAGTGTGGACAAGTGATATGATGTGAAGTATATGAAGCATATGTAATAGCGATAGTAAAAGAGTAGTGAAGTGATATTGATGCAAGAAATATAAGGTTATGTACCTTAACCTATTTTTGTAATTAGTGTATATTGTACATTACTTGTTTGGGTAGTGGGCTCATTTGGTAATCACATTTTGTACTACAACTCCTAATAGGGTTGAGGCTTCTAACAAGGCCTATTGTCCCTTAATCAGGATTGGTACACTATATGCTTGTAATAGACTCCTAACAAGGTCAACATCCTTAAAAAGATACTTTTGATTAGTGGATCTTTGTGGGTACCATCCCCACTGGGGTTTTCCCTTGGCTAGGGTTTCCTCAAGAACAAATAATGTGTTATGAGTTCTTTATTGTTATGCATGTTGTCTAGTTTCTTATGTTATGCATGTATAAAGAAAATCTCTTATATCCATAATTGGGAAAAAGATAAAGTTTGTCGAATACTAATTCACCCCCCCTCTCAGTATTCCCTATTTCTAACAATTGGTATCAGAGCTTAGTTACTCAGAAAAGAATCATTCAAGGAAAGCCTAACAGCTTGAGTAAGATCTCTATGGATATGGATCAACTATAGAAGAATCTTGAAGAAACTCTTGAATAGATTGACTTGCTTACTATTGAAAAAAATACTTTGAAAAGAAAGTATGATGATGCAAAGAACCTCATTGAGAAACTGAAAAACAAATTGGAAGATCTGAGATCTAAAAAGGAATCCAAAGATTTTATTGAAGATTGTGATGACAATTTAGAAAAGGCAAATGAAATCCTTAAGCATGAACTGAAGATAGAAAATTTGAAGCTTAGTTTGAAAGATGGAAATGGCAAGAATGAAGCAAATCTGAAATCTGAGAATGAAAGTCTAAAGACTGAAAATGAAGGACTAAAATCTAAACGTTGTAAAGTAACATCTAAACTTGAGAAAGTCAATTTGCAGTATGATAAACTTGAGAAATACAATAAGATTGTGCAAGGTGAACTGACTCAGTCCAAACAACAACTTGAAAGGCTATATTCAATTAGTGAGAAGATTGATGAACAAATATCTTATCAAAAACCATTCTATGATAAGACTAGTCTTGGATTCAACACTTTTAAAGAAAATGATGAAGGCAAGGAACTAGATCTAAAGATATCTAAAAGAATAGATGAGAAGAAGCCTGATGAGATCAACAAATCTGAAGATACACCTAAAGAAGAAGAATCACTGAAGCAAGAAGAATCACCCAAAGGTATGCAAAGAGAATTCAAAGGTAGATGTTTTGCTTGTAATACTATTGGTCATATGAAGAGAGATTGCACAGGTAAACAATTTAAACCTCTTAATGGTTATTGTTACAATTGTCATGGTTTTGGACATAGAGATATTGAATGTAGGAAACCTAAATTTATTGAGAATAATGATGGTAGTAAAAATTTTATGAATACTAACAATGCAGATAAGAAACCTAATGAAGATATGAACAAAAGAAATGGAGTAGTATGTTATAGATGCAACAAGGTTGGACACATTGCTAGAAACTACAGATCACAAATCAATCAACCTGGACCAAGATATGGAAAAAATGGAATTGTTTGTCAGATATGCAATAAGATTGGACATACAGCAAGGTTTTTCAGAATGAACAATAGAGTTTTTTATCCAAATCCTAACCCCAAAAATCATGCAAGAAGAAATGAAGATGCAAGTAACAATCAGAAAGGATGCTATAGTAATTCAGATGAAGTGAACTTTATCAAAAGCATAGATCAAGGAGACATATTCAACATTGAAGGTAATCAGGGAGGTGAAGTATTGAAAGGTAAGAATGAATCTTTACCTAACCTATCTCAAAGTACTTAATTTATGTAAATTACAGTAGAATAGGAACTTAGATTTTGTGTAGAAGTAGATATATGATGAACTAAGTCTTGCATAGTTAATTCAAGGTAGTTTATGATGTTCTAATGCTATGGTTAAGAGCACAAAGAAAAATATTATGTTTTGCGAGATTGCAAGAAGTTTTAAGTTTTTTAGGTTAGCAAAGACAACTTTTTGGAAAGAAGCGGCAAAAGAATTGAATGCGATGTTAGATCTAAGTGAGATTGAATTAATAAAAGGTTATGATCAGTATTATTTGATCATCAAAGAGAATTCAAGCATTAAGGAGATCAAAGAGGAATGATTGAAAGCATTTTGCAAGGATTTGGAGAAGAATTTTGTGTCGAATCTACGCAAGCCCTAAAATCATGAAATTAAGGTATTTTACTTGACAAATCTTTGAATCAGTAAAGGAATTTGAAGAAATCATGGATGTTTCCTTAATACACAATGTCAAAGATAAGAATAGACCTAAATTGAAAAGGGAACCAGTAGAACCCTTGGAAGAAGACCCTAGGTTTACATTATCATCTATACCAGATGGAGTTTTACACTTAGAAAATGTCAGAAGTTATCTTGGATGCAAACTAGAGATAGTAAATGATAGTGATTTCATAGATGAATATCAGAAGATTTACAATCAGGATATGACATTGAAACAAGGTTTTGAATATTTGGAACATAATGAAATTGTTAAGTATGGATTACAGTATGAATTTGATAATGAAGAATGCACTAAGATTATCTTGAGTAGAATTCACAATGGAAAGTTTTGGCTAGAAGATAGAGTGATAGATATTACAGCAGATTTGATTCATGGAGTCACTGGATTATCTAAAACTAGAGCTATTCCTTTTAATGAGAAAAACATGAGGAAAATAGTCATTGACAACACAAACTCATCCTATAATGGTAGAGGAATTGTGATTAGTAAGATCAAACAAGATTGTGTGAGATACTTATGCAAGATCCTAACTACTAAGTTTTGTGCAAATTCAAGAGAGGATGACATGGTAGCTGGAATGGTAAATGCAACCTATCTAATGTGTGTTGACAGGGTACCAGTTGATATGTGTGAAATTCTAAGAATTTAATTGTTTGAGAACTTGGGGAAGATCAAGAAAACTAATTATACACAGTTTAGGTTCTCATCCCTAATCACTTATATGTTCTTTCATCTTTTGAGGAGATTTCCTTACACCATAGGAAATGACTGGAATGATGGACAAACTACAATGGAAAGGATTAACCTAGTATATAGAAGACATGTTATTGATAGTGTAAATGAGAGTGTAGTACTTGTTATTAAAACATTTCAGAATATTGTGTCTAGTAGATCAAGGATCCCTAAGTCTCTTGTTGAAAAATATAAAGATGATATATGTTTTATGGTGGATACTAACTTTACCTGTATTGAAGTAGTAGATCTTAGAACAAACTTCATAGACCCTCTTGGATATGAAATATCTAAGGTAGAGACTAAAGAATATGTTAGCAGGTTACTTAAGTGTAAGTTGGACACTCAGTGTAACAGGTTTGGAACCTTTGAGGAGAACTTCAACTCTGCAAAGATTCTAATTGAAGAAAAGTAGTATAAGAAGAGAGTTGAGAGAAATATTAAGAAAATCCTAGAAGATACAGAAATTACAGAGAGAGATTTTTTGGTAGCAAAGCAAATAGCAGCAGCAATCAGAGAGAGTGGACAAAAAGAAGTTTTGTCTATCCCTCCTTTATCATCAATTGCAGTGCAACAGGAAGAACCACAAGTGAAGGTGAAAGTGGAAGTACCTAAGAAGGACATAGAAGAAAATATGTCTACTAGATCCACTTCCTCCACACCTAGCAAAAGAGTTAAGGAAAGTGCTACTAGACCAGGAAAGAGACATAAAACTCTAGTGCAACCAATTCCAAGAAAGATTGCAGAAGTAAAAGATGATGTCACTACTAAGAAGAAAGCTTGGAAACCAAAAGTTGAAAAGCTTAATGAGAAGATTATTGAGAATGATGACTTTGCAAGAATGAACAAATATTATGATCTTTATGATTATACTGACAAACATAATCTGGAGAATGCAGTTGTAAAGCATATGATTTTGATTGGCAAGAAGTTTGATACTATTCAGGGATAGATACCTGATGATCTATATAACAAACTTCTAAATAGGAAGAAGAGAGCATCAGAGGAAGAAATAGCTATCAGAGAAAAGCTTGTGAGGAAGCTTTGTGAAATAAGAGATGAAACTCATTTGACTTAGATCATGAAAGCCCTTAGCACCCATCTAAGAACCAAAAGGAGAACAATTTAGATTATGAGAGATAGGTATGAAGAAATAAATTCTAAGATAGAACAAGATATTATCAAGGTTATGGTAGAATATGTTGGAGAATAATCAATTGCAGCAGAGCAAGCAGGTGAGAAAGTACAAGAGGACATTCCCTCTTCTCTAGCTATTAATATTGAAGATGAAACAATAAATGTAGAAGGTAAAAAATCACCTTGGATACTGATGAAAATGTATTCAATAATTTGGATAACATTGTTGACAATTCGGCCTTTAAAGAATAGGAAGCTACAAAAGAAGAAGAGATGACAGAGACCACAGTTATGGAACCACCAGTAACAAAGGAACAAGTTCCCATTCCCACCAAAGAAGATATCAGTCTTACTCCTGAGACTGGAAAGAAGACTCAAATGGGATCTATGATTGAGCATTTGGGAAAAGAAGTAGATGATGATGATCAGTTGGAATTGATCACATCCTTGAATAAAATCATTGGTAAGAATAAGAAAGTAAAGAGTCTTGAAGGGTGTCTGAAAGAACTAACTGAGAAGTTACAAAGTACTGTAACTACACAAATTTTAGAAGCAAACCCTATGGAGAAAGTAAAGAAGGTAATGAGCATCTTTGATAATGAATTCACAAACCTATCTGATATTGCAAAAGTGAAAGCACAAGCAGCCTATGAGGCTAGAATGCTTTTGAACATCAGTCGGAATATCAAAAATGATATCAACACTCTTGATATCTATATCAAGGATTTGAGGAAGCATTTGGAAATAGGAAAATCTTTGTACATACAGTGTACAAAATCAGAGACCTTGAAAACTAAAGAAGATCAGAAGATAAAGTTGAAGGAAGCAGAAATTCTAAATGAAACAAACCTTCTTTCTAGCCCCAATGTGAAGGTATGTGATGTTGAGAAGAAAATTCAGAAACTTTATGATGAAATCAGAGTTGTGCAAGATGAGAGAGATAGGAAATTGAGAAGATACACTCTTTTGAGAGAGCATGCTTCTATGAAGTTGAGCATCATTGAAGAGCAGTTGGAAGAATGTCTTTCAGCTAAGACATCTTTTCAAAAATTTAACCTTGAAAACCTCCAAGCATGTGAAATAGCTTCTTATGGATTGAGCGCACTACTTAATGTGGCAGATTCCATTAAGAAATCATGGGAGGAGATATAATCCATGAAGATGGATTTTGTAGATTCAATTGCAAGCCTACCGGCTTTGTAATAAATGAATTGAGGTATAACTTTTTGTGATACAATTTTGTAACCCTCCCTACCTTATTTTGTCATTGTTGTCAAAGGGGGAGAGATATATAGAAGAAAATTTATAGTATATGATAAGTATTATTACTCTTAGGGGGAGTACTATATTAGAGACAATAATTTTTTGAGGATTTATAAGGATAGTATGTATTTTATACTATGGCCACAATTTTGAACAATTTTTGAGATTTTGAGTTGTACACTTAGCCAATTTTCTCATATGTTTCCACCAATGACAAAGGGGGAGATTGTTGGCAATTTGGCTGAGTTGATTACATAGATGTTGTGATTATGGAAACATATGATCCACATGAAGATCACATAGGTCAGAGAGCAAGTATGACAAAGTGCATTGCAAATTTGTCTAAGTGTGAGACAGTGTTTTACTAGTGAACTTGGACAAAGTTTTTGTTTGTGACATTGACTGGAGTAAGTTTGGTTCTTTCACACTTGAACATAGACTCTATGATGTCTATTGATCATCCATATTAGAGTGCAAGTCATTATAGCATGTACGGAAGAAGTTATGATAGTTTTACCGAAGACAGTGTGAAGCCAACAGGACAGAATATGAAGACAGAACTAGTAAAGAGTTAAGGGATTATTTTGTTTATCAAAATAATGACTTAAAAATATAAAGGGATGACATCCTAGATGTTAAATCTTGGATAAAGCTATTGGTATAAATGTAATTTTAATTGTAATTATATTAAGAAGTAAGAACACAACAGTGTGGACAAGTGATATGATGCAAAGTATATGAAGCATATGTAATAGTGATAGTAAAAGAGTAGCAAAGTGATATTGATGCAATTAGTATAAGGTTATGTACCTTAACCTATTTTTGTAATCAGTGTATATTGTACATTACTTGTTTGGACAGTGGGCTCATCTGGTAATCACATTTTGTACTACAACTCTTAATAGGGTTGAGGCTTCTAACAAGGCCTATAGTCCCTTAATCAAGACTGATACACTATATGCTTGTAATAGACTCCTAATAGGGTCAACATCCTTAATAGGATACTTTTGATTATTGGATCTTTGTGGGTACCATCCCCACCAGGGTTTTCCCTTGGCCAGGGTTTCCTCGAGAACAAATAATGTGTTATGAGTTCTTTATTGTTATGCATGTTGTTTATCTTCTTATGTTATGCATGTATAAAGATAATCTATTATATCCATAATTGGACAAAAGATAAAGTTTTTAGAATACTGATTCACCCCCCCCCCCCCCTCTTAGTATTCCCTATTTCTAACAAAGTATGTGTGTGAGGTCAAGCTGTGCATATAGAGAAGTGTGTGAACAGAAGGTTTGTGAATGGTTATGAAGTAATGCGATAAGAATTAGAGAAGTGAAAGGAAAGTGATATGAAGAAGTATTGCAAATATTGTTGGCAGAAGATTCCTAATTGGATCTACTATAGATATTTGATATTGTACTCTTAACTAGAATAGTTTCATGCATATATAGATGCAAGATTATTAGTTCACATTTTTTCCATAAGACTATTTTTTTATTAGTCATTTTATATCAAGGCTATTAGCCCAACCAGCAATGATCCTTACCAAAAGTGAGCAAAATGGTAGTGATCCCTCTTGTATAAATCACCTTAACTAGTGATTATATACATGAGAATGATTTGTCCATGGTTTTTCCATCTTGGTTTTCCACAATAATTCTAGTGTTCATGGTGTATGATGATTATGTTCTTTATGTTCATATTTATTTTAATTATTTGAATGGTTTAATATTTCTCTAGATTAATTAAGTTTGTGAAAAATTGTATTAGGATAATTGATTCACCCCCTCTCAATTATCTAGTCTATTCAATAATTGGTATCAGATCTTGGTCCCTTCCAGATAGAGCTTAATCGCTTGAGGGTGATCTTGGTAGGTTGAACAGATGGGAGGAGATTACTACTATGATGAAAATTTGAAAACAATGTTGGATGACATAGAATGCACTAAATCTAAAAATGAGGAATTAAAAGAAAACATCAATGAACCTAATATTTGTATCTCCAAGCTAAGGGAGAAAATCTAAACATTCAAAGAAAGACACAAAGAGGTGAGTCGGGAGCTGGAGGAATCAAAGGAGAATGTGAAAATTTTGAAATTTCAATTAGATGACTCCAAAAGACTGAATAATTTCTCAAAGAAAACATCAAGAAAAAAATGGAAAAATGAAAGAAGACTGAAGAAAATCTCAAAGATATCGTCAAGCAGAAAATGAATGAAAATGAGAAGCTGGATCAAGACTTAAATAAGTTGAGATCTGAAGAAAAAATTTATAAGAGTAGAATTATTTTGGGTCAGCTTTTAGCCTAGCAAAAAAGTCACAAGGATAAGGAAGGGCCTAGTTTCATCTATGAATGTCTAGATCAGAAGGTCAAGGGTAAAGACAAGGAAGTTTAAGTTGAGGAAAAATTAGAAGTAACAAGTAAGGTCATGAATTTGGGAACACCTACAAATAGACCTCTAGTTAGACAACTAAATGCTTGAATTTATTTATCATTTTATGGTGATTTTTTTCTATGCAATAATTCTGGACATAATTTGTAGAGTGTAAGAGTAGGAAGGAACAAAATATTTAATGTTTTATCTATCACAATTGCAATCATAAGGAAAGTCAATGAAGAAGTCAAATATCTAATCCAACAAAGATGAATGGGATGAGTACTATATTTCATGGTAATTGCTATGTTTGTTATAATTATGGTCACAAGGCTAATTGGTGTAGATCTAGGGTTTAATCAGTAAGATCAGGATAGAGTGTTAAATGTTTCAAATATAGTCAAACTAGACATTATGTTAAGGTGCAAAGATCCATTTTTGTTCTGGAAAAGTATGTAAATGAGAAGAATATTATAGAAGTAAGTGAATCTAAGAAGACACTCATGGTATGGAAGAAGAAGGAAACAAGTGAAGAGAATTATATGGCATTGAATCCTGATACTATCTCTTCTAGAAACTAAGCCTAATGCTTTGGTCCGGGTGGAGTTGTATAATGCAAAATATGTCAGTTCCCCCTCCCTATGGTGACACATATTAGATGTGTTGTGTTTGTGATATGTTTTAGTTGGTGAAGTATATCATGTTTAGTTTGGTTGATTGATGTGTGATGTACCATTTGTGAATCCAATGATGTTGTTCTACAAATGCTGAAAAGAGTTGAATTGGAAGAGTTTGATCATACGAAGATAAGGAAAATGGAAATAGGGTTGAAATCTAGTGAGTTGCAATGGGTTTTTACTCTTGGTATGGACTTATGGGGAGAATTCCCTTGGTTTGAAAATAAGGAGTTAGTTTTATTATTTTTGAGTCATTTCAAGGATGGAAGTATAATATTCGACAAACCCTATGAGATCAAAAAGGAATAAATTAAAGATATCATTGGTCTGTGTAGTGTTGGTGACCTTATGAGAAAGAAGATAGTGAAGTATAAGGAATTTTAGGAGTTTAATGGCATTGAAAAAGACCCATGTACTCTACTAATAAACAACCTTGTCAATCAGGTTGTGAGGTATGTTTCATATGAAAATTACCTATAAAATCTATTTTTGAAATCATGAAAGTGTTACTTCTACTAATGTTGTATACTTGGCACATAAGATGGTAATGAATATTTCACAGTTTGATTTATGTAGTTTTTTGTTGGATAATTTGTTTGATAATATCAAAATGTCATTGGTAGAGGATTATGGATTTTGATTTGGGTCATTTGTTATGTGTTTGGTGATGAGACTAAAGTTGGCCTTTGTTTTATGATATTTTATGATCTGTTCCTAAACATTCCTAAAACATTTGTGTGACTTTTTAAGTGCTTAAGTTTGTACATATGCTATAAGTGCAGTTAGATCCTCAAACTTGTGGGTAGGAAATAGTAGACACACCTTGCCAATACTATATATATAATGCAATATTTTATATAGTTTTGTTAATGTGTGTTTTAATATTTGGATGAAATTGATTAAGTTGAATATATGAATATGCATGCATATACTACTAATCTTCTAGGAATGAAGGAGCCGCTGGAGAAAAAAATTATTACATTGATGAAGGAGTGATGATGTTTTGACCACGATAAGAAGAATCATTAAGACACTCATGGGACATGCCTGCAAAATTGAAGGAATGAATGTCTTAGGGAATATAGGGGCACGACCATGCTAAATCTTCTCCACAATTAATATTTTATTGAGATGGTAGTTTGATCTTCATGATCTTTTATTGTTGATTGATGTGTTCTCCTTCTTTCATGGATGAATTAGTCAAAGTGTATTTGAATGTTTAAATGTCAATCCTCTAAATATAGGGAGATGAAGATGATTGATGGAAATCTAGTTAGACAAGTAATAGTATTACTGTTGTATTAAGAAGCAAGTTACTCCTTGGACTTGTGTTCCATTTTGTTATAATCCATTTTTTTGAATATGTGAAATGAAGGAGTAATTTGAATTATCTTCTATGTTCGTAGTTAATTGAAACCAACCAAGGAGGGCCCACTTGGGAGGTGGAGTAGAATAGAGTAGAGAAAGTAGTTTAATTGTTTTCAGCATTTGAAGTAGTGTTCACCACTTGATTCCTACAACATTATATATGTGGTGTTCCTACATCATATGCAGAGATAGTCATAGTATATGCATTAGAATGACATGATAAGGTGGAGTTAGATTTATGATTACTTACATCAGTTTCTTTGTTCAGCTATGTGTTTTACTTTCCTGCAGCAATAGCTTAGTTCTTTCTATGCATTTTACTTTCCTATAGTTTAAGTAAGATGACTTTATGAGAGGCTTAGTGCACAAACTATGTTTTCCCATTTCAAGTATACATCACAATCTAAATGCACCATGTGATAGGAAAATGATACCTAGTCTTAATACACTATTCCTAGGAAAAGCTTTGGCATAATTATTATTACCTATTATGGGGCTGTTCATTTTTGGCATTGTTGCCATGGATGGTGTCAAACTGAGAATCCTATTGAGTCATTTTAGAAGTTCCCTATTTTCTAGGAATAGTTTTTAAGTCTAAACTTTCTTCACAAGTTCATTTAATCACTTGTATGCATCGAAGGGGAAGAAGAAGAGATGTCCATGGTAGATTTCTCCCAAAAGAAACACTCAATTTAAATGAAGAATCTACAAAATTAAATTACCTTTTGTTGATATGAGTCTGGAATTTCCTCTATCCACCTCATCAGTAGAGGACCCATTTGATCCATCTGACCTTCAGCCTTTTGCTAAGATTTTGGCCAGTTTTCTTGCACACTCCAACCCAAGTGCATCAAATGCTAATAGTAAACCTCTAGGTATGAACACTTCTCAACAAAAATTCCAATCCCAAACACCTATAGTAATGGCCCAGCCTACATTTCTATTTCCACTTCCTAGCCTTATCAATAATGCTAATCTTAAAAACATCAACACTGTTGCATTACCAAAGTTTTATGGCCTAATAACTGAGGATCCTGACACTTTATTACTTGAGTTTGACATTATTTGTCAAAGCTTTGACTATAACACTAAGAGTCATAAAGTCAAATTGTTTCTAGCCACATTAAAGGATTTAGCCTTAAGATGGTTTATGGGACTAGGGGCAAATGCAGCAACTGATTGGGATGGGATGAGAAACATGTTTCTACAAAAATATAAACAATACTACAAAGGGGGTGATTTGAGAGGAGATGACATCTTTAGAATGTCAAAAAAAGAAGATGAGACTCTAGAAGACTACATCTCCTGCTTCTTATAAAATTTGTAGAAGAATCCTCAACATGCATTGCAGGAGGATTCACAAAAACTCATCTTTCTAAGAGGAGTAAATGATAACTATCTTGAAGCACTAGACCTTATGGCTGGATGAGATGTATCTCAATCTTCTTGGGATGATCTCAAGAAAATTTGTTTAAACTATCTGAGATCAGCAGTAAAGAAGGGCAGAGGATTCCATCCAATAATTGCAAAAGGAAGTAGTTTGGGTATATCAAAGATGGAAATCTCAAAATTGTTGTCAAATTTCAAGCAAGATATTATCAATGATGTTGTCACCCATCTGGATACAATGCAAGCCAAAAAGAAGCATGAAGAAGCTAAGTTAAAGTTAGCTGAGTACTACCCACACTATAGACAACAAAAGGACTATAGATGCAAGCTGGTAGCAAATTTGGAAACACAACATGTTCCAACAGATTTCAAGTAGATAGAGGGAGATGACAAGCAAGTATTCTTCATTTCTCAATGACATACATGGGCTCCATGACAAGGTATACCTCAGGACCCATTGCAATCTTTCAATAATTATAATAGCCAATGGAAAACCCAAAATTCCCAATACCCTTCACAGTCCTTTCAACCTATGTGGAGTAATGCCTAGCCAAATACTTAGCTGAACTAATGGTATAACTCCCAACAACCCCAATGGCCATAGCCACAATCTCAAAATCAATGGCAACCACCACAGGGAAATTGGAAGCAATATAACCAATGAAGGGGACCTCAACAGTAGCCTAATCAAAACTATGGTTATCAACCATTACCACCTCCAGCTCCTCAACTAGCACTCATGCCACCTCCTATGGCCACAAGTTCTCCTCCACAACCAATACAATTACCATCTCAACCACAGCTAAATCCTAATAATAAAAAAGAGAAACCAGTCTAAATGGATCTCAAATATGGTGCATGTCACTAAACCCTGCTTATGCATTGGACATCACTTATATCCACCTAAGATCTGGTACTACTCTACCAACACTAGAACCACCTATTATAATAGAAGTACCAAATACTCCTGCAGCATCAACACAACAACTAGAAGTTACTTTTCCAAATCCAACCTTACCAACTAAGATACTAGACCAAAATGACTCTCAAATTCAAACTAGTCATCCATTTCCTCAGAGGTTTAGGATGGATAAACCTATGCTCCAAGAAGAACCACCATTTGATATCCTTGACCAATTAAAGAACATGAACATCCAAATTCCACTATTCCAGGCCATCAAAGATGTTCCACTCTATGGAAAAGCCATCAAAGAAGCATGTCTTAAGAAACCTGGAAGAAAGAAAAAGGATCCCCAAATAGTGCATGTAATAGGTCATTTGGTTGATATAATGTTGGGAAAGATTGTGATTCCTAAATACTTTGATCCAGGAAGCTAATTTGTTGATGTAATAATTAATGGTTAGTCAGTGAAGAATACTTTGATAGACCTAGGTGCTTCTATAAATGTCATGACCAAGGATACTATGCATAGGTTGAGTATAGAGGGATTAAGGACAACTCCAATAGTTTTACAACTTGCCAATATTTCTATTATTACTCCAGATGACATGATTGAAGACATAGTAGTCACATTGGACTCTTGGGAATACCCTACTGATTTTATGATATTGTCACCCAAAGTAACCCTTGATGGTTATCCAGTAATCCTTGGAAGACCATGGTTAGCAACAAAAGATGCTAATATCATTTGCAAATCATGAGATATGACCATCTCTGATGCCAAACCCTCAAGAATTTAGCACTATATCCTTCAGCCCAACCACAAGCAGATTTAAACAATCCTATTTGGCCAAACTTGGGAGATGAGGAAGAAAAAATAAACTTTGTTGCTCAACTGATGATGCTACATCAGAAATATTTTTTGAAATTACAAGAAGATGATGATATCCTCCAAATTATCCTTATTAATGATTGTGTTACAGAAAGAGACATTTCTCAAAGCTCAATTTTGCAATTGACTACCTATGAAAACTGTGTCCTACCAACAGAGCCATAAATCATACAATAATTATTACCTTGTGAGATATCAACCAGCCCTATATCAGAAGCCTCAATGCTAGAGTTAACCACTACTGTAGAACTCTCACCTAGCCATAACCTTCATGTTAATAATAAATTATCTCAGCAACAATTGAAATTGTTAATACAACTCCTATGCAAGCATGAAAAGGCTTTTTCTTGGGAATATGGGGACATGAAAGGATTGAGTCTAAAAATATGTACCCATAGAATTTATATCAATGAAGGAAGTCTACCTCTATGTCAGCCATAGAGAAGGATCAACCCATCCCTTAGAGAAATTATGAAAACTAAACTACATAAACTGCTAAATGTCAAATTCATATATCCAATATCAGATAGTAAATGGGTTTCACCTCTTGTTATAGTGCCTAAGAAAGGGGGTAAATGGTGAATATGTGTAGATTATAGAGAGCTTCACAATGCAACCAAGAGAGACCATTTTCCACTACCATTCATTGATCAGGTGCTAGATACATTAGTAGGCAAAAAGTACTTCTCATTTCTTGATGGCTATAGTGGATACAATTAGATTAGCAATGCACCTAAGGACCAAGAAAAGACAACATTCACATGTCTTTGGGGAACATACACCTACTCTGTTCTACCATTTGGGTTGTGTAATGCACCTGTAATGTTTCAAGGGGTTGTGATTAGCATCTTTGCTGACATCTCACATGACTACATGGAGATTTATATGGATGACTTCACTACATTTAGAGTAACATTTGAAGAAGCCTTGGAGAATTTGGAGAAAGTTTTGATCAAATGAAAAGATCACAACTTGTCACTTAACAGTGAGAAGTGTTTCATGATGATGCAAGAAGGAGTTTTTTTGGGACACTTCATCTCAGAAGCTGGAATACAAGTGGATCAAGCAAAGATAGAGGTAATTCAAATATTGCCCACTCCTACTAAGAAAAAAGAGGTTAGATATTTTTTAGGACATGCTGGATAGTATAGACGTTTTATTCAAAACTTTAGTCAAATAGCTAGTCCACTCTAAACTTTTCTTATAAAAGAGGCCAAATTCACACGGACCCCAGCTTGTGAAGAGTCATTCCTACAGCTTAAGAACCTTCTTAAAAAAGCACCAGTACTAAAAGGCCCTGACTAGACTTTTCCATTTCATATACATACTGATGCATTTGACTATGCAATAGGAGTTGTCCTAGGCCAGAAGACTAAAAAATTACAAAATACTATTTACTACATTAGTAAAAGTCTACATGGTCCAGATTTAAACTACACAGTCATAGAAAAAGAACTATTAGCAGTAATTTATTCTCTAAACAAGTTCTGACACTATGTAACAAGATACCCCATATTTTTTTATACTAATCATGTTGCAATAAAATATCTAATGAACAAACATGCCATTTCAGGAAGATTAGCAAGATGGCTACTTTTGTTACAAGAATTTGATAATTATAGACAAGCCAGGAAAACCTAATGTAGTAGCAGACTATTTGTCCAGATTACAGCATGCAAATACAAATACCTCATTAATAGATGACACATTTCCAAATGAGCATCTTTTCCACATTGCTATCAAAACTCCATGGTATGCTGATATAGTGAACTACCTTGTAGCTGATAAGATGCCTGCACACTTTTCTCCAAAGGATAGGAAATTGCTAGTAGAAAAGAGCTTTCAATACTCATGGATTGATAACACATTATTTTACACTGGCCTAGACCAGGTCATGAGAAGATGTGTTAGAGAAGATGAGACCTATGATATCTTGTATGCATGCCATAATGAACCCTGTGAAGGATACTTTGCAACAAAAAGGATAGCAATGAAGGTGTTAACAACATTCTATTATTGGCCAACACTTCACAAAGATGTAGCCAATTATACCAAAAAATGTGACAAATGACAAAAGATGGGACACCCCATAAAATCAGATGAAATGCCTCTACACCCACAAGTAGTTGTCACACCATTTGATAAATGGGGAATGAATTTTATTGGTCCTATAGATCCTTCATCTAATGGAAAATCATACATCTTGGTATGCATATATTATGTAACAAAATGGATAGAAGTGAAGGCAATGAAGCATGCCCGTGATAGCAAAGTGGTAGCATTCTTGTATGAAGAAATATTTACTCGCTATGGTGTACCAAGAGAGCTAGTGATTGAATAAGAGGAATAATTCACATCCAATTTGATAACAGACCTCATGAATGAATACAACATCATACATAGGAAATCCAACCCATACCACCCACAGGCCAATGGTTAAGAAGAGGTCACCAATAGAGAAATTGAAGCAATAGTAACAAAAACAATTCAACTCAACCGCAAAGACTGGAGCAGCCATCTACCAGAAGTAGTATGGGCATACATAATCACATGTAAAATAGCCACTAGACTGACTCCATTTGAACTACTCTATGGAAAGAAAGTCATGTTACCAATTTAATTTGAACACAAAACCTTGCGGACTACTTTGAAGCTGAATATGTACCTTCCTATAGCTCAGCGCGAATGCTTGCTAAATCTCAACTCTTTGGATAAGATGTGGAAATATGCATTGGAGTGAATAGAAATAGTCCAGAAACAAAGAAATAAATGGTATGACTCCCACATAAAGAATAGATATTTCAAAGAAGGTGACTGGGCCCTATTGTTTGATTCTAGATATTAAGAAACAAAAGGAAAATTACTAACACGTTGGCTAGGCCCATATGAAATAACACATATTTTTGCAAATGGCGTGGTTCAACTAAAAATAATTGACCTAGCATAATTCATATTTTTGGTCAATGGCCATAGACTCCATCTATACCATCCACCATAAACCAAGGCAGAGTTCCTATAAAAATTCCAAGAAGTCGAACCAACAGCAACAAAGGTAATCATTCCTACAGCAAAAGGTGACAACATTCTTCCTGTAGCTTCACCCTAAGATACTTTCAAGCACTACCATAATAAAACTTCATTTCAAATGAAGTCTCATTCCACATTCACTTTTCTACTTTCTCTTTCCATCACACTTCATTTCTCTACCTTCCACCCACATAAACTCCATGTCACTCACTTTCTTCAATTTTCTAAGCTTCAATAAATTCCACGTCAACACATAAAAACATTCAGGGATGGTACAATCCAAGGAAAAACTGATTCTCATCCTTCAAGCGCATACGGAAACATCATGATAGGTACAAGTATTCAATTTATTTCCACTTTTAAAACATAGATTTTGACAATTATATTTAATACTACATATATCTATATATTATGGCATTACGCTAGTTTTCCATCCCATGCGAAGGACAACAAGTGGGACACTTGTCATTCTTTTATATAGGGGAGAAAAGTGTATTAATTTCCAAGTCTCTATTCTTTGTACCTATCATTTCAGCTCAGATTGCATGTTAGCTAAATCTGTACTTATGTGATGTGTCATTAAGTCCTTGTAATGTTTTCACAAAGTATCATACTTAAATGCTCAGATTATTCTTGATTCCTGATTAATGTAACCCTAGGTGACATAATCAAACTTGTGTAAAAGTTAATTGCACTTAAAAACATAATTCCTTATCGTCAAGTGTCATTATCATTCATATTGCCAATTTTCAAAAATAGTACTACACAAACATTGAATGGAGTTGAGTTGAAGTACAGGTATGTGCTAAATTGAAGGGTATTTCAAAGGGATTTAGGAAATTTGGGGTTTCTGAGCAAACAGAAATTGTGAATTGACAGACTGTGGAAGAGTTTTGAGGAAAGAATTTTGCATAATGGGAGGACAATTGATGCGGCATGAATGCATGGTTCATACCATTTATTAACTGATGTAGAAGTCATTCATAGATTTCATGCCTGCGGATGGCTTGGCTACTTCTTGAAATTAATAGAGTTTGATGAGGATGTGGAAGCTAAGTTCATGAATACATTTGAAGAATGGGAAGAAAATGTCTAGGGAGTGACTATTTTAGCAATGGAGGAATGCATTGTAGAGGGATGGGCTTGCCATCAGTTGGAGAGCATTACCCCAATGAGCATGATGCTAGGTTGGCATGAGCTTAATTCACCCAACCTTCTGACCCTCCTCTAGAAGTAAATAAACAAGGATGCAAGATAATGTCACTACATGATCCATACAATGAGCTAGCTACACACATTATAAGGTATTTCACATGTGAAGGGAGATTTTCCCATTTACATGTGCATTATTTCAAATTACTTATTTTCATCAGAAATAATCTTCAAGTGAATGTTCCAAATTTTATGTATAACATGCTAAGTATAAGTGTTGAGGAAACTCAAAAGGGTAAAATAAATTCTATTTCACACCATTCCCTAGTCAAAATTTATGTTGAAAGATCCCTTAGGGATGTCTCTCCTCTAGAATGGAAAGAATTTGTTAGGGTTAAAACCTTGCAGCCCCATAATGAGCTTGTTGAGCAGCCAGTTCCTGAGAATGAAATACCCCCTGAACCAGATGGAATACCCCAAGAAAGAGAGTCTAAGATTATTAAAGAAAAGGAACCTTCTCCTATTCTAAGTGATAATGTACCTACCTCATCTCAAATAAAATGGAAACAAAAATTTGATGAAGGAACTTCAGTTCCTGAAGCAGAACCCCAGAACCCTACAGCCTCAAAAAGTAGAAAGAGGAAATCGGCTCTTACAGAAGAGAGACCGAAAAAAGTTGGTAAAAATAAAATGTTAGAATAAAAAGAAACCCCTTTGAGAAGAAGTTCTAGGATGAGGAGACAAGTTCCTCAGGTTACCCCAGTAAGTCAAGATGTCCCATCTAAGATGACTATTACATATTCTCATGTTAACTATGTCATAGATGATTCTCCAATTCAACCAACTTGCCCAGATCCTCCACAAAATGTAGGTGATCCATCTGTTGATGAGTCTCTCTCACAAAAAAGTAGGCCTAAGGAAAGAACACAAAAAATTCTAGATAATTATCATGAGGACCTGCAATTACATCAGTCACCAGTCTACTCCTATAACCATAGTCCCATAGTGTTTTTTAGAAGGACCTAGGACAAAGAGTATCTAGAACAGGCTCACATTACAGAGAGAAGATAGAGAACTTAATCATAGGAGCATGGCCTATCTACTTTGCAATCCATTCTCTTTAGCTTATACACCCAGTTTGTCTTCAAAAACACTATGTGGGGAGAGGACAAGAAAAAGATGAAAAGGGAAATTGATGAGCGGAAAGAAGAAATTGAACATCTAAAGGAACAAATAGAGAAGAAAAAATAGAAAATAGATCACACCCTAAAATTGGCTGATCAGATAATAGCTTGTAGACCTCCCCCAAGGGTTTATACTATTTGTTTAAAAGAACAGTTCCTTATGTTCTAGTTAATGATGACCATCCAGAATAAGAATTCTAAGCTCAAAATAGTTGAAGATTTTTATGGTTTATATCAAACACTTCCTATTTGGAAAAAGAATTTTCTTTGTGAATTGTATCTTCATAATTTCATTATTCATGATGAAATTGATTGGAAACCCTTGCTCTATATAGGGGATGCACATATGAAATCATTAATTTCTTGGATGAAAAATGAATCCAACTATGATAGGCAACTCGATAATTATAGAGACCAGGAAAAATTTAAGCATTTACCTTTAAGAGCTGAATCTAGTAATTTAGATGTTCTCTTAAGAGATTGGTTAACACTCACTTATGGAAAGACAAAACCTAAAACTAGAGACAAGATCTTTGCTATCAGAGATAAATTCTATAGAGAATATCAGGGATTACCTTATTTTACATTCCAAAGAGCCCTAACTGGAGTGAGGAGTAGATGGAATAGATTGCCTGAGATTTTCAAGAAATTTGAACCATGTTGTCCAATTAATTTCAAGGCAACAGTGAACAGGGAAACAAAGTACATGAAACTAGGGAGACAAATCAGAAGAGAGCTTTGGTGTCCTCTAACCTTCCAACCATTGATGCTCATGTGGCCATTATATGATATCAACACTATAAAATTGAACTAGCTATAGGAAGACCATCAAATGGACTACTAGGAGCAAACCAGAGGGTTTTACTATACTTTCAAGATAAATGGAGAGGCAAGATAGAGGTTGGAGAATTGACAATAGTTTCCAAGAAGTGTAATGCTTGAGGAAAAGCATTATACTTGTTGGGGGGAAAATTAATGATGAGACTAAAGTTGGTATTTATTTTATGATATTTTATGCTCTATTCCTAAACATTCCTATAACATTTGTGTAACTTTTTAAGTGCTTAATTTTGTACATATGCTATAAGTGTAGTTAGATCCTCAAACTTGTGGGTAGGAAATAGTAGACACACCTTGCCAATACTATATATATATATAATGCATTATTTCATATAGTTGTTTTAATGTGTGTCTTAATATTTGGATGAAATTGATTAAGTTGAATATATGAATATGCATACATATACTACTAATTTGAAAGGAATGAAGGAGAAACTAGAGAACAAATTTTTTATATTGATGAAGGAGTCATGATTTTTAGGCCATGATAAGAAGAATCATTAAGACATCCACGGGACGCACCTGCAAAATTGAAGGAATGAATGTCACAGGGAATATAGGGGCATGACCATGCTAAATCTTCTCCACAATTAATATTCTATTGAGATGGTTGTTTGATTTTCATGATCTTTTGTTGTTGATTGATGTGTTCTCCTTCTTTCATGGATGAATCAGTCAAAGTGTATCTGAATGTTTAAATGTCAATTTTCTATATATAGGGAGATGATTGATGGAAATCTAGTTAGACAAGTAATAGTATTACTGTTGTATTGAGAAGCAAGCTACTCCTTGGACTTGTGTTCCATTCTGTTGTAATCCATTTTTTTGAATATATGAAATGAAGGATTAATTTAAATTATCTTTGGTGTTCGTAGTTAATTGAAACCAACCAAGGAGGGCCCACTTGGGAGGTGGAGTAGAATAGAGTAGAGAAAGTAGTTTAATTATTTTTAGCATTTGAAGTAGTGTTCACCGCTTAATTCCTACAGCATTATATCTGTGTTGTTCCTGTAGCATATGCAGAGATAGCCATAGTACATGCATTAGAATGACATGATAAGTTGAAGATAGATTTATGATTGCTTGCATCATTTCCTTTGTTCAGTTGTGTGTTTTACTTTCCTATAGCAATAGCGTATTCTTTCTATGCATTTTTACTTTCCTAAATTTTAAGTAATATGACTTTATGTGAGGCTTAGTGCACAAACTATGTTTTCCCATTTCAAGTATACATCTCTGGGTTGACAATATAAATGCACCCTATGATATAAATATGATACCTAGTCTGAATACACTATTCCTAGGGAAAGCTTTGGCATAATTATTATTACCTATTATGGGGTTGTTCATTTGGTATTGTATTTTCTAATGTCATTATTATTAGGAATAACATTCCACCAACACAAATGAGAGGGGGGTGAATCAGTTGTCAGACATAATATTAAACTTCAAACTTTATAATCCAAAACACTTAATCATAATATCAACATAATGAATGCAACACAATATTTATTTGTCAAGGAAACCCTGTTAAAGGTAAAACCCCAATGGGAATTAGCACCCACTAATGACATACTGAAAGTATAGTATCCCTACTAAAATATTTATCCCTATTAGGATCTTATTAATGCATACATTATATAGTCCATGTTAAATGACAAACCCTATTAGGAGTCCAAAGAAAGATAGTAGGCTCATTGCCTAGGAACACTACCCAAAGAAGGTTATATCGACCTTCAAGACTCACTATCTGAAATATAATTATATAGAAAATATACAATCCAATGAGCTATTTGCTAGCAATTTTCTTTCCTTGATCAATTCCAATTAAGCTCCTCAATCACAACCTTTTCTCTACATCTAGAAGACTTCAAAAATACAAGCTCATAGCTTACACACACCTTATTCTCCAAAAATAACTCTTCTTTATACCCTATTACAATAATCAATTAGGTTAGCCAATTAAGACTTCCTTAATGAACAAATAATTAGATAGAAACTTTCTAAGATACACATGATACCTTATACAAGTATATAATAGTTACAATGCATCAAATAAACTCTAGGATTCAAAATTCATGATCACCATCTTCACAACATGTTACACATCTCTAGTTTGCTCCAAATAGGTCTTTGAAAGACCACACACTTTGGTTGATGTCACCATGAACATAGAAACTCCAAAATCACAAATAATATTCTCCAATATGTCTTATATCATGCCTTAAGCTCGTGGGTCATAAATCATACTCGCATAAGAATTATCTTATAAATACAGAGACTAACTCTATCACTGACCACTGTAATAGTCTAATAACCAGTCTTCACTAAAAGAACTGTAACTCACTCCATCTAAAATATTAAGCCAAGCAACCTTAGAAATAAGATCACAAGTCATCCTTGTTAATATTCCTATTTTAGCATGCTCTGAAATAGTCGTATGGTATCTGTACACTTTTTTCAATCATCCATATATCATTGTTAACCAGTCTGTTTGCCTTCATCTGAAACATATGTTGACAGCAATGAAAAATAACGAGATTCGACACATATTACAAAATAAATTCCAACAATCTCCCCCTTTGGCATTAATGGAAATATATGGTAAAATCCATCAACCCAAAAGTTCTACTTTACAATTCTTCTCAATATCCTCTCCCCTAAAATACTAGGGATTTTCACTGAATATCTCCCCCTTTGACATCAATGGTGAAGGGTTCCATTATCTAATCTTAATTATCTCATCTCAGGTGAAAAATCACCCAAATGTGCTTTGTTATGTTCATGTGATCACTCCCCCTAAGGAGTACATATTTTTATTAAGTCCAAAAGTGATAAAGCTCTAAAAACCACTGGACTAATCCATTCCTACATCAATTAATTCTCACAAGGAGGGGCTCTCACACTAATGCAAAGGAGGATAGAGAGAGGGGCAAAAGGCACACCCTAACCAAATCCACCTTGTAGAACAACACGCGGAAGCAACAACACACAACAAGTGAGAGAGAGAAGGCAGATGCTTTGAATTATTATCTTCAATTTGATTCATACATGTCAAGCTGTAAGGCCTTCCTGATTTCTACCAGATATTACAATCAAGTAAAAAAGTCCTCAAACATGTGAGGATCTACAAACAATCTCTAAACTTCTATCTTCTATCTTCTAGCCCCAAAAAACTCTCCCTAAACTCTAACCAAATAACTACATTTATAAAAGACCCTACCAATCCAAGTCGGCCTCAACAGAAAATCCAAAAATAAACAACTCAGCAAGCAAGGAAATTGAGCACCAGACAAGCATCGCTGAGAGTAAGGGAATTACCAAGTGTTGGAGAGATAACTGACCAACTCAGTTAACAAAGGAAATCAAGCAATACCGAACCAGCTCAGTCAAAGTAGAAACTGAGCAACACATACAAACTTCAAATATGTTTTTGGTGACATGAGATTGCCAAGGACCCGAGATGCTCCTGCATCACACACCTAGCATACCTCTAAGATATTCAAAGGTATCTTTTGGAAAGGATTTTTTAAATATGTTCTCTATATATTCTTTTGTGCTGATATACCTAAATCTGATCTCTTTCTCTACTACCTTGTCTCTTAAGAAATGATACTTTATTGATATATGCTTTGTTTTAGAATGCATAATTTGATTTTTTGACATATTCATTGTGCTAGTGTTATCACAATGTACAACCACAGGTTCTTCAAAAATTATTCCAATATCTCTCATCATTTTCTTCATCCAAACAATTTGAGTGCAATTTATAGTAGCATCAATATATTTTGATTCAGCA
The DNA here is from genome assembly GCA_027943335.1 of Chamaecyparis obtusa. NCBI lineage: Eukaryota > Viridiplantae > Streptophyta > Pinopsida > Cupressales > Cupressaceae > Chamaecyparis > Chamaecyparis obtusa. The sequence continues at coordinate 164,351 of BSBK01000325.1, read as the reverse complement.
GTAGACTAAGCTATATAGTCCTGCTTCTTACATAATTATGAAACTAATCTTTTCCCAAGGAAGAATGCACCTCCACAAGTACTTTTTTTTCATCCACACTTACTTCCCAATTAGTCTCAGTAAAATCATGTAACACAAAATCATCATATTTTTCATACCATAATACACACTCAAGTGTTCCCTTCAAGTGTCTGAATATCCTTTTCACAGCAGCAAGGTGAGTCTCTTTAAGATTTTCTTGATGTCTCACCACAATTCCAACAGTATTAGCTATGTCAAGTATAGTATGAGTTAGATATTGTAGGCCTCCAATCATTGATCTATACTTTTTCTAAAAAACATTTGCACTTTCATTAGTATTAGTACGTTTATAGCTGGTAACCATGGGTGTTCCAACAGGTTTACAATTTTCCATTCCAAATTTATTTAACATCTCTTTAAGATACTTTGTCTGAGAAATGAAAATTCCATCTTTGTTCTGATTAACTTGTAAGCTAAGGAAGAATTTTATTTCACCTATCATTGAGATCTCAAATTCATTTTCTATTTCCTTAGAGAACTTCTTACTCATCTCATCATTGCCTCCAAAAATAATGTCATCCATAAAACTTCAACTATTAGAATCCCTTCTTTACTAGTTCTCAAATATAAATTACTTCCATCATTACCTTTTCTAAAACCAAGACTTAGTAGATACTTATCTAATCTTTCATACAATTCTCTAGGTGCTTGTTTCAATCCATACAATGGCTTTTTCAGTTTACATACCCTATCCTCATTCACTGTCAAAGGAAATCCATCAGGTTTCTCAATGTAAACTTATTCCTCAAGCTCACCATTTAGAAATGCAGATTTAACATCCATCTAATATATTTTAAAGTCTATATGTGCAGCATAACCAAGAAATAGTCCTATTGCCTCCAACCTAGAAATAGGAGCAAATGTTTCTTCAAATTATATGCCTTCTTGTTGATAATAGATTTTACAAACAAGTCTTGTTTTATTTCTTACAAATACCCCTTCTTCATTCATCTTATTTCTGAAAACCCATTTAGTTCCTATCACATTCTTGTCTTTAGGCCTAGGAACCAATTCTCAAGTATTGTTTTTCTTTATCTGATCTAATTCTTCCTGCATTTTATAGTCCAATATTTATCCTTACAAGCTTCATCATTAGTTTTAGGTTCAACTTGATAAATCAAACAAATTTCATTTCATAATCTAGACCTTGTCAACATTTCTTAATTAACATCACTAATGATTTTATTTCCAGGGTGGTTCTTCTTTACATACCTCGATGTCTTTTGAATATCAATAGATTCATTCAAACATATTTCCATCTCATGATCAACTTCAAAAGGTTCTTCTTGATTTGTAACAAAATCTCTATTATCTGAATTATGACTATAATCATAAACTCTTTCCTGAATCTGAAAATTCTCATCAATTTTCACATTATCACTTTCATTCATCTTTCTCAATCTTAGATTAAAACATTTTTAAGCCTTCCTCTTAGTATAATAACCAAGAAAGATCCCTTCATCACCTCTAGCATCAAATTTTCCTATGTCATCATCTCTTTTGATATAGCATTTACTACCAAATATCCTGAAATATTTCATAGTAAGAGTATGATTATACCATAATTTATAGGGATTCTTACTAGTACCTTCTCTTATCTAAATTTTGTTCAAATCATAAATAGCAGCACCAATAGCTTCTCTCCAATGAATATGTGGCACATTTCCTTCTAGCAACATAGTTCGAGCATCATCTAAAATTGTTATGTTTCTTCACTCTGTAATCCCATTCTATTGTAGAGTCCTAGGAGCCAATGTTTTTTGACATATTACATGCTCTTCGCAGTAGTTATTAAACATATCTAAAGTAAATTCTCCACCTCTTTTTTATCTCAAATATTTTATCTTTAAACCAGATTCATTCTCAACTTTTACTTTAATAATCTTAAATTTGTCAAAATCTTGGACTTTTCTATAAGAATTGCAACCCACATCATCTTATAGAAATCATCAAAAAAAAGTATAAAATACCTCCCACCATAATAAGATCTTTTTCTTGTAGGTCCACAAAGATTTGTATGCACTAGATCTAACTTCCCTTTAGCTAAGTAAGATTTTCTTTGAAAATTGTTTTTAGTCAGTTTCCCCATTAGACATTCTCTACACATGGTGTTAGATGGTTTTACAATCTTTGATAGGTCTCTAATAGCATTTTTATACTTTCTTTCACAATATTATCAAAATTCACATGACAAAATCTTTTGTGCCATAACCAACTGTCATCAATCTTTGTAGCAAAACAAGAAACCTCAGATGTGTTCAGCTCAAATACCTCTTGATTTAGTACCAATTTCAATCAAATCTACTGACTTTCTTCTGATAGAACATCTCCAATTAATGAATTCTAGTTGATAACCCTTGTCTACAAGTTGTCCAACACTAAATAAATTGTGCTTAAGTCCAACAAGTAGAACATCATCAGTATTAGTCTTACCATCTAGATAAATTGATCCTGCTCCAATGATAAACTTAAGAACATTATCACCAAATCTAACCACACCAACATCATACTTTGTTAGCTTAACAAACTTATTTTTATCACTAGTCATATGATGTGAACAACCACTATCTATGATCCATTCATATTTCTTCTCAACGTGTGAAACTAGGTCTTTTTCTTCAAGAATAGGTTCATCATCTTTAATATCAATAAATCCAATATCATCATAGTCTATTTCATCATCATCAGAAACACCTTCACTAGCATAATAGCAATCTTTATCCTTTGAGTAATTAGGTCTATGAGACTTAGTTTTGTGCTTAGGAACCCTTGTGGGACATCTAGATGCACAATAACCAATCTCATTACATGTAAAACACTTTAGGGGTAGCTTTCCTTCAAACTTACCTTTTCCTCTCTTTTCTCTTCTTGCGATCAGGGCCAAAATTTCGTCTAACTTCTTTTCTTCTTTATGTATCTTTTCCCATTCATCAACATACTCACCAAGCTCTTCTCACAAATAATCTCTACTATTTCTCACTAGACTTGATAAATTCCTTTTTTCATTATGCACAATCACCTTAAATATTTATTCAGGCTTAGGTAATGAATCTCCAAGTTTTTCATCCTCAAAGGTAGTTAATTTAGGAATCAACATCTCTTTGTTGAAGTTCACAGTCAAAGGTATGATCTCCTCTATCACTTGCACTTTAGTCTTATACACAAGTGTCAAAGATCTAAGAATCTTTGCAATAACTTCTTCTTTATTGTATGTTCCTCTAGTATTCTCCATCTTTGTCTTCCAATTCTGCAACTTCACTTGTTTAGTAAATTTGTCTCCTTCAAGTAGTACTTTCAATCTTGACCAAATTTTGTGTGTTGATTCTAAGTCCTTAACCTCAGTAAATTCACCTTTAGAGAGAACACTAATCAATGCTTCCCTTGCAACCATGTTGTAGGAGAACAACTTCTTATCCTCATTAGTGGCACTATCCAATTCATCTTCAGGCTTGATCTACTCATCTTTCTTTGCTATCATCCAATAGTCAATACCCAAACACAAAAAAAAAATTCTCATCTTTTTCTTCCAACTGTCAAAAATTTTAGGATCAAATTTGGACTTTCCTTCCTATATAATGTCATCTCCAAGATCACCTCAAGATGTTAAGCTTTCTCTCTAAGGATAAGAATCTCTAATACTAATAGTTAAGAATAACAATCCACCAACATAACTGAGAGGGGGGGTGAATCAGTTCTGAGATAGAATATTAAACTTTAAACTTTATAATCCAAAACACTTAATTAGAATATCAACACAAGGAATGAAACACAATATTTTTTTATCAAGGAATCCATGTTATAGGTAAAAATCCAATGGGAATTAAAACCCACTAATGATGTAATGAAAATATAGTATCCCTGCTAAAATATTTAGCCCTATTAGGATCTTATTAATGCATATAGTACATATTCCTTGTTAAAGGATAGACCATGTTAGGAGTCAAGAGAAATATAGTAGGCTCACTACCTAGGCACACTACCCAAAGAAGGTTAAATCCTCCTTCAAGACTCATTGTCTGAAATACAATTATATAGAGTATATACAATCCAATGAACTATATGCTAGCAACTTTCTTTTCTTGATTAGCTCCAATGAAGCTCCTCAATCACAACCTCTTCTCTACATCCAACAAACTTCACAAATACAAGCTCGTGGCTTACACACACCTTATTCTCCAAAAACAACTCTTCTTTATACCTTATTACAATAATTAATTAGGTCATCCAATTAAGACTTCCTCAATGAAAAAATAATTAGAAAGACCCTTCCTAAGATACACATGGTACCTTATACAATAGTTATAATGCATCAAATACACTCTAGGATTCTAAATCTATGATCTCCATCATCACAACATGTTGCACATCTCCAGTCGGCTCCAAATAGGTATTTGCAAGACCACACACTTCAGCTCATGTCACCATGAACACATAAACTTCATAATCACAAATAATATTCTCCAATATGTTTTATATCATGCCTTAAGTTCATAGGTCACAAATCATTCTCGCATAAGAGTTATCTTAGAAATATAGAGATTAACTATGGCATTATCGACTGTAACAGTTCAGTAACCAATCTTCACTAAAACAATTGTAACTCACTCCATCTAAAATATTAAGCCAAGAGACCTTAGAAATAAGATCAGAACTCATCCTTATTCATATTCCTATCTTCACATGCTCTGAAATAGTCATACAGTATCAGTGCACTTTTTTCAGTCATCCATATATTACTGTTACTCAGTCTGTCTACCTTCATCTGAAACATATGTTGACAACAATGACAAATAATGAGAGTCAACACATATTATAGAACCAATTCCAATAGTTATTAGGAAGATAAAATATGGAATGGAGGTCTATAATTATTGTTGGAAATAATATTTACAGGTACTTGGATTATTTAGAAAATAAAATGGATGCATGCAAAGAATATTTCTAATCTCTATAGATGAATTTGTGATTTGGTATGGTAGTGTCTAGTGTTGTGCTTATTGGTCATATTGAAGAGGGTTCCTCCTTCAATAAGAGGGAATCAGAGATTTTTATTGGTGGTTCCTCTTTGAAATCTAAAAGAAGGAAGACTAGAGTGAAAGAAAAAGAAATCATTAATATATTAGAAGAAGAAGAAGAAGAGAAGGAAGAAGAAAAAAAGGAAAAGGATGGTGTCTCCATCCGAGTTAGACTTTTTTGATTTGGATGTTCTTTAGACAATGTTGGAGAAAGAAGGTTTGGAAAAGATTGGTGAAATGTGGTGTGCCTTCTCTCTGCTTATTAGGCTTAAAATTTAAGATGCTTTAATGGATTACTTATTCAGAATGGGTATTAGTTCTTTCTACTATTTCTAATGTGTTACCAAATGATTTGGTAAAAATTATTGAGGAGAGATTGTTGCAAGATGGTTCTAAAAGATGTAAGTTCAAAGATGCAATTCAAAGAAAATGTGATAGTGCAAAATAAAAATTTTCTAAACATATTGGTCAGATAAGAGAATGCATTAAAAAAATGTTTGATATTTATAACTATTGTCTTCATTGGCCTACTACTTTTGATAACTTCTATGGTAAGATTGAGGCTATTAAGTCTGAGTTGAATGACATTGGTAAGAGTTTTGATTTATTCAAAGATAAAAATGGAAAACTAAGAAGCAGAGTTGGTGATCTACAGTCTGATTTGTTGTATATTTAGAGACAGAGATAGGATGTGGTCAAGAATTTCTAGCTAGTGAAGGAAATGGTTCATGTTTGGTTAGAACATCTTTCCAAAATTATTTATAATGAAAAGAATGATGAGCATTAGTATAGGTCTCTAGATTGGTCATCATCATTTGATATGTTGGTTCTACATTATAGTTTGTGCACTCGAATGAGTTTAGTTGTGGATACTTGGAATAAGAGTCTTCCAATTATAAAAGAGAGGTAAAAGAAATTTTATCTTGTGAAGTATGTTATTTTTACTTGATTTCTTGAATGATGTCATTTAGCCCTTTGTCATTATTGGCAAAAATGGGGAGAAATTGAACACAAAAACTTAGAATGGAATTACTTAAGTCGAGGGGAGTTTTTGGATGTTTTGGTTGTTTGGAGTTTTTGGAAGCTTTTGAAGTTTTTTTTGTTTTTTGTTATTTTCATCAATTCCAAATGGGGATATTGTTGAGATGTTGTTGGCATTATTATCATTGATGTCAAAACCTAAGTCCTAGATGGTTATGCTTTGGGTGATGTATAGTGTTGATGTATCCTATGCAGTTTGTTATGGAAATGAATTATGTTGATGTTGTCCCTACTCTAGTAATGGTGATATATCTTTTCGGCACATCCATGGAATATAGCTAGTGCAAAAATATGAAGATTGGATGCTTACCATTGGTTGGTGTTCTCAGTCTTGTTTCGGATAACTTTTCTATCTAGACATTCATGAAATATGTCAGAAGATTTCCATATGTCACTTCTATTTAGTTTTGGATAGATGCTATCAAGTGCTATCTTTTAGTTTGTGTTAAATTTTGTGAATATCAATAATTGGTCTTGGTTGTGGCATTCTCATTGACTCCAAAATATAACTCTTATGTTATCTTTCAATAATTGCACTATGCAATGTGCTTATATTATGTATGACCTATCTATGGGTCCCATGGTAACGTGGTTTGAATTTCTCATATGTGTGACCTATAATTTGGGTCTAGTGCTAGCATGGTGAACCTAATTGAATATCTCAAGATTACTTTGTGTACTTATGGTGACATGTTTTATAAGGCCAAATTAATTGCATTTCTCCATGCATATGTGTATATACAAAATATCTTTTTGGATCTAGAAGTACGTGTGTGAGGTGAAGGTGTGCATATAATGAAGTATTTTAACAGAAGGTAAGAAAAGGGTTATGAGGTAATGTAACAAGGATCAGAGAAGTAACTAAAAGGAAAGAGATAGGAAGAAGTATTGTAGAAATTATTGGCAAAATATTTCTTACCAAATCTACTAAAGACAGTTAATATTGTGCTCTTAACCAGAATTGTTTCATGCATTTATAGATGCAACATTATTAGTTCACATTTTTTCTATAAGAACATTTTTTTATCAATCACTTTGTATCAGTGCACTTAGCCCAACCAAAAAAGAGCCTTACCTATAATGAGAAAACTGACAGTGATCCCTCTTGTAAAAATTACCTTAACCGGTGTCACCTTAACTAGTTTTTATATACAAGAGAATTAGTTTCTCTATGGTTTTTTCTATCGTGGGTTTCCATGTTAATTCTAGTGTTCACAGTGTATGATGATTATGTGCTCTATATTCATATTTGTTTTAATTATCTTAATGGTTTAAGATTGCTCTAGATAAATTAAGTTTGTGAAAAATTATTTTGGGATAACTGATTCACTTCCCCTCTTAAATATCTAGTACATTCAACAATAATTAACTTAATTTAGTTTAACTAATTTACCTAGCCATATAGTATAATTAATTATATTATTTCCCCTTCTAGCCTAATCCTATAATTAATTTTAATAATTAATCATATTATTTATCCTTTACTCAAATATTTAATTAATTAAATGTATCCCTCTCCCCATTATACCCTTTAGTTTAATTAATTATAAATTAATTAGACTAATCCATAACCTAAATCCCCTAATCCAATACCTATAATCCTTCCTAAAACTTACCCACTAATTAATCCTTGATTAAATAGTTTAATTCCATTATTCCTAACCCCTTTAGTATTTTTCTTCCAATTTAAAATTAGACTCATTGAGCACAATTCAAAATTTTAAATTTTGAATTTACCTATCTTCAATAAAGACCCATCTTTTCCTCTTACACACACATTTGTATATCCACCCTATTATTACACTTGTCTCCCACTTGGCATTTAATGCACATTATTTCCAAGGTTTCACACACATGTGTGAGAAACACATCACCTTGCATGTTCAACTACCTTTTCTTATTTAGCATCCACTTAATCAATCCTAATGAATCTTAGCCCTCCATTTCACATTTAATCCTAACCATCCATTTCCCTCCAAAAATCTATAAGTTGGATCCTCCCCTTATGCATATTAATCTTTCATTGTGAGCATTATTTTCATGTTAGTGTGATTCTATAGCTTTTTATATATCTTGATAATTTCATCTTTCTATCATAGTACTTATCTAATATTGCATTCATATAGCATAATTTGATTTCATACTTAGTGTATTTTTTCATACTAGAATCCATTGGTTCTTATTTTAAAATCATTTAGAATCCATATAGTTTTCATATTAATACATCTATCATCCATTAGTAATCCATTTTAGATCAATATTGTTGTTTTTGGAGAGCAAATTCCACATTTAAACATCATATGAGAAAATCACTCGATTTGGGTGCCTCCATTCAAGCTCAATTAGAGGTATGAGTTAATTTAGGAATTTTAATCCATTGTTTTGGTGTATTTTACAATTCCTACTAACTAAATTTTCTCATATACACATTGCAAGAGATATTTTTCAAACTTGTATTGATTATAGTACACCTTATCAATTAATAAAGATAAGTTATTTTACCTTCATAAAGGTTATTTTGTTGTCTGGTATTAAGTGATTGATGTACTTTCCTTGTGATTTTTATTAAAACCCTTGTTAGGAGAACCCATAATGGAAAACTAAAAGAGAGCAAGAGAAAAAGAGGCACAATCACACAAGAGATGCCCCACCCCCTAAAATAATTATTTTGGCACTTCATACTTAGTGTTTGTACAATTGCCACTTACAAAACAAGATAAAGTGGACTTATGATTTTAGTGATTACAACTACCCCAAATAGGCTATTGGAGACTCAAATGAATAGTGCACAATCTCCATCAAAGATTCAAGAAAATACAAGTGCCAAAATAGACCAAGTTTTGAAAGTGATATGTCCACTCACAATGGCTACAATCTGATACCAAAAATGAGTAGACAAAAAATGATGCACTTTCAAAAAAATAGCAAATAAAAATATATGTTTATGAGATTGCATGAAGCCCTGAAAGTTGCAGAAATAGTGATTGGATAGTACAATTGTGAAATACTAGGAATTCTAAAAAAATGTCCACTAACATCAAAAAATACATGCACAAGAGCGAAGAGTGCAAAATTCTACCTCAAATAAAAATAGACATCAAAATGATTGAGCTATAGGGTTTCAAATTTTTCCTTCCCATTTGAAGATGCAAATGGAGAGGGGGTTAAAAAATTTCAAAAAAGTTCTGATGTTATCATTTGCGAGCCTAAAATTGACACTCAAATTGTGGTCATTGCAAAAAAACAAACTTGTATGTGTCACTTAACAAACGGCTTGCATGGAAGTACTAATGGTGATGGTGTGGAAATTTTGTACAATACCCATATTTTGTAGACATTTCTTTTTTATATGGTGAGGTGGCGTTGTGTGTAAGACTGTAAATTCTTTCTGGGTTTTATCTCACATTAAATATGCCTAAAAACTTTATGCATTTTATATTGTCATACACATGTAATCCACAGTTAATGTGACTAAGAATCTACTCATTTGGTGGATGGAAAAGCTACAAGCTACGAAGACAACTAACTAATTTTGTTTTCAATGATAGCAAGGTCTAGTTGTGGTCCAACTATTACCAATTTTCACTAAATGGCTCAAATTGCCAAAAAATGGTTTAGTTCTATTCATTACTAAGTGAAAAGCTTTCTTTCATCCTATTTTGCTTAATTTCTTATTTCAATTGAGTTGCAAAAGAAAATGTTTAGTTATCTTACAATTTTCTACTTTAAAATAAAATAGTTTTCCATTTAGAACAAAAAAAGGAAATATGATTCACAGATGAAAGGAAATTTCATTTTATTTATGAAAGAGAAATCATTACATTCAATACAAAAGGGTTACATAAAGAACATTAAAAGTACATTTTGCAATATAAGTTATTTTGTTTCATTTACAAAAGAGTAAACATAATGAATAACCTACATAAGTCATGGGACAACTCTTAAAAAAATGCAGAAAAAAATGTACATAAATGGAAATCAAGGTCTAAAGAAAGGGTAAGATTCACCATTTCCTGAGGTGAGATAGATTGTGTTGCATTTGGATCAATTGGATTCCAAATGTTCTCCTATGTATTCAAGGTACTTACGGGATGGTAAAGATGGTGTCAATCCAAAGAACAAGCAATGAAGGTTCTTGGCCCTATCTATATAAATTTACTAGCCATATAAGAATCCTCAATGATATGGAATATAAAAATATCAAAAATGAAAAAGGAAGAACAAATATGAATCAGATTTTTTAAACTAACAAATTTGTATCATTTGCAGCTATAGGAATGAAGATAATAATCTATTTAAGAGACAACCATACTAGCTTGAAACCTTTTGGCTTAATAGCTACAACTAAATAAAAAGATAAACTATTAAAAGGATGGGAAGTTAAGGATTGAAACCTTTTAGTTAGGTCCACTCATGAAAACCAAAGCAGTTAGAAATGAGTCCAATAAGAAAGAAAATGATTTAATTTCCATGTTCAGTAATCAGCTTTTAATGCAAAAATTAGCTACATAAGACATTAGATTATGATAAGGCAGTGATATTATTACAAGAGAATACTAAATGTGGATCTTCTACTATGAAGTGAAATGATCAATAATATTTATACCAATCACAAGTAAAGTATATACATGATCATAATAGTGCAACTATGAAATAATAGGTTATAGGACCATTCAATGGTGTCTTCAACAAAGATACATAATTATGCCTTAACCGGTTTTAAGGGCTCAATTCAACATCAAAAAAGTTATATGTGAAGTCATGTACTAGATGCACATTGAAATTGGTAATCTGAAATGTTCTTGCAAATAGTGCAAATAAGGTTTGCAGTAATGGACATTGTTCAAATAACAACCATGATGACAAGTAGAGGATCAGAAAAGGGTTGAATCTTCCAGTGATCAAAAAACCTTAGTCATAGTTTATGCAAGCAACATGAAGAACAAATGAAAGGATATATATAGAACATAATTACTCAATAGGTATAGTGACAGCCACTAAGGGGGGCATGATAATTATAGTAGCTTATAAGTATGAATATTAAACACCTTCTAAGAATAATAGTCATCCTAATTTATGCTAAATCACAAGAATAAATGATGCAATGATAGTGTACAAAGAAAAGAAAAAAGACAACATCATTTCAAAGTTACACTACCAAATTGCAAGTGTATCTATAGAATGTGTCATCAAGAGAACATTTACATTCATGTCATGTCTACATCATAAATAGAAAGATCATGGCAGTCACATAAATATAAAATGTCATGTCGAGCTATAAAAGGAGTCATTGAGTATTTTTAGTAAGGAGCTAACGGTATAAAAATGTAAGAGAACATGTATGAAAAATAGTAATGTCTTAGTTCCATGAGAGTAAATATTATACATTTCTATAGAAATGCAACTATATTTCCAAAAACATTGATTATTTCAACAATAATAACAATCAAGGCAATAGCAGTATAAATCACATATAAACGCCAGGCTCCAACTATGGAAATCAAAATGTATTTACAAAGATTAAAATGATTGGAGATCGTAGTTCCTTTACATTGCATCATTTTCACAAAGCTACTAAAAGTAAACTCCAAAACCTATGTAATAGAGTTCAAGAGTGTGGAAGTGTATAACTCTTTTCAAAATTGAGTAATAATATATCAACTAAGTATTCATAGGTGTTCACCAAATGAAGATAGAAGAACATTAAAGGAACATCCATACAACTACACATATAGTACATCATAATGATGTGTTTCACTAGGAATATACATTTAGTAGAAGAGGTTTTCAATGTGTGTTTTGTTCATGTTTCATAGAGGAATATAGGTGTTGTAACCTATAGTGAGTTTGAGAAAAACTCCATCATCATATCATCTATATAATGGTATAGACAATTAAATTTAAAGAGTGACATTTATATAATATTACTTGGATACATGTCATAAAAGGTCTTATTACATATTTTGAATTTTGAGCTTAAAATCTTTAGATATTTATTTACTCATCTAGGCTTTTGAGACCCAAATGCCACTAGCTGTAGTGAGAGACCTAGTTCCAACCATAGGGATGCAAGAGAGACCATCTAAATAAAGTGCATCTATTCAAGTCATGACATGAATAAGGGTTTAAATATCCTTATATAAGTTTTTCCCAGATGTACAAGAAAAATGACACAATATACAAAGATATCTTTCATTGAACGAAAAGAAGCCACGGATAGGAGACCTAGGTCACATGAAACCTTCATGATAAATCCTCATGGAGATAATGTAGAAATCCAATAAAGAGAAATAAAACCCTTTCCTTCAAATAAAGAAATGAAGAGAGAATATTTGCCTTAATAGGTTGCAGTCATGAATGAGAAGTTGTGCCATTATTTTTTTGTAGGTAAGGAATTTGTATTCTGCCATTTTTAAAGGACTCATATTGTGATGAAAGAAACCTTTGAAACAACTACCCATAATCAAAGAAGTTTCTCAAGTATACATGTAGATCAGTTAGAGCTTTCAGAATATCCACTATTTTCTCGGTCTGGCATCCATAGGTGCACAATATGATATTCCATCAAAAATCAGTAATAATAGAGGACAACAATATGTTAAGGTATTCTTAGGTCTTTTGTGCCTGATAACACTAAAAACTGGCAATTTTTTTATTCTAATCAGCAAATTTTATTTTTTTTAAGGGAAGCGGTTGAGTTTTCTAACACTAATCAGTAAAAATTAAAGGAGCAATATGATGACTAGATAATTTGGTTGAAAACTAACAAGCTTCCCAAGGGCCTAGTAACCTTGGAATCTATTTTTAGTATTGATGATCATCTTAGAAAAGAAAAATCCATCTTGTGGATTAAAGAAGAGCACTATGAAAACATTGAAATTTACAAGGACGGGATGCTCAAGCTTGGAAAGGTATGTACTCCTAAAGAAAGACAAGGTTTTGTGCTACTTTATCAATAATTTAGTGATATATTTGCTTGGAGATATTTTTATTTGAAGGGTTCTGACCCTACTATAGCCTAGCATATTGTAGTGCTTGAGCCAAATGCAAATCCCTTTACGCAAAATTAAAGATCTCTCAATCCAAAATTAGAGCCCCTTATGATAAAAGAGTTGAATAAGTTGATTGAGAGAAGCATCATTTTTCCTATCAAACACACCTCATGGGTATCAAATCTTGTACCAATTAGAAAGAAAAATGCGGAAATTAGATTATGTGTTAATTTTTGTGACCTCATTAGGGCCTCATTGAAGGATAGGAATCATTTGCCTTCCATAGAGCATAATTTACAAGTTGTTTCTAGTTTTGAATGGTTTTCATTGTTAGATGGTTTTTCATGTTGTAAATAGATTCTGATCAAGGAAGAGGATAGGTATAAGGTAGCATTTACAATCGAGTAGGGTATAATGGTTTATCAAAAGATGTTATTTGGGTTGTCTAATGCTACTGCTAGTTTCCAGAAGGCCATGGACATGGCATTTGAGGGTCTTATGTAAAAAATTGTGTTAGTATATTTAGATGGCATTAGTAATTTTACAAAGAATCTAAAGGATCATTTAATGCATTTGAAAAATTCTTTGAAAGATGTAGGGAATCTGTCATTTCATTAAATCCAAAGAGATGTATATTTTTTTGTCCATGAGGGAAAATTATTTGGTTTCAATGTATCCAAGGAAGGAATTACCATAGATCCTGAATGGGTGAGTGTAATTATTTCTTTACCGTTACCATCCCATAAAAAGGGACTTCAAAGTTTCTTAGGAAGGATTAATTTTGTTAGAATATTCATTCCAAATTTAGCTAAATTAGTAATGCCTTTGGCTTACATGCTTAAGAAAAATATTGCATTTAATTGAATTGAATATAGAAAAAGGAGTTTTGAATTGATTAAAGAGGCCTTAATTGCTGCCCCTACTTTATTGAATCCAAATTTTGCAAAATATTTCACTTTATATGCATATGGAAACATAGATAATAATTTTGTCATGTTGGTACAACAAAATGATCAAGGGTTAGAGAAGCCTTTGGTATTTTTCAACCAAGGTCTAAAGGATTGTGAGTTGAATTATTCATTTTTTGAGAAATATTTGCTTGTTGTAATTAGAATCTTGAAAAAAATTAGGCATATGTTGTCTAACAATAATATTAATTTACTAGTTTCCCATTCTTTTGTGAAGGAATTCTTACTAAATAAAGATCTGAACAGCAAAAGAGCTAGTTGGATAATGAAATTCATGAAATATGGCATGGAAATTAAAGTGACCAAGTTGGTTAGAGGTAAAGGTTTGTGTAAAAATATGGTTGGAAATGGTGATAGCAATAAAGAAGAGAAAAAGTAGGTTGTTTTAGCCCTCCAAGTTTTAGCTACAAATTTCTATTCTAGATTCAAAATCTGATTAGGTTTATGACATGACCAATTTTTTTTTTACAGGTCAATGTCTTGCTGGATTAGACAGGGAAAATTGAAGGTATTATAGGTTGTAGTATATTCCTTTTGTTTTATTGGATGGAATCCTTTTTAAGAGGTATTTCCATGGTGTCTTGCTAAGATGCATTAAAGATAATTAAATAGATAAGGTTTTGCATGAATTTCATTAAGGGCTAGCTGGAGGCCACTTATCACTAAGAGATACAACTCTCAAGGTGATGAAAAGGTAGCTATTATTGGTAAAGTTTTTTCAAAGATGCACATGCTTGGGTAAGAAAATGTAGAGAATGTGTTATTTTTGCAGAAAAAGAGAAATTTGCAGTGCTTCCCTTATATCCAATTCAGGTAGAACAACCATTCATGAAGTGGGGTTTAGACTTCATTAGATTCATAAACACACCTTAAAGTTCCAGCCATAAATGGGTATTGATAGCCACTGATTATTTCACTAGATGGACAAAAGAAGTTGCTTTAAAAGAGGTAAATGAGTTTGATGTTTTAAATTTTTATGATAATCTAATTTATAGATTTGGTGTTCCAGATTTGATTATCTCAGATAATGTGTTAGTATTTATAGGAATTATAATATAAAAATGGGATGTTAAGAATGGAGTTTTGTTGAATATGTCATGACATTATTACCCATAAGGTAATGGGCAAGTAGAATCAACTCATAAGAATATGATTCATATCATAAAAAGAAAAATGGAAGGGAATCAAAGAGCTTGGCACAAGTTAAAA
This sequence comes from Chamaecyparis obtusa, assembly GCA_027943335.1. Taxonomy (NCBI): domain Eukaryota; kingdom Viridiplantae; phylum Streptophyta; class Pinopsida; order Cupressales; family Cupressaceae; genus Chamaecyparis; species Chamaecyparis obtusa. The sequence continues at coordinate 149,045 of BSBK01000325.1, read as the reverse complement.
TCAGCACTATGGGATGATAGGATAACTCCTAAAATATCATCATGTATGTCTCCTTATATGTTGGTTTACAAAAAAGAGGCAAGGTTGCCTATATCAGATGAATTTCCAGCATTAGATCTAGTAAACTAGCTGGATATGGTTGAGGAAGAACCTATGGTAGAAAGGTTGGCTTAGTTGATTGAGTTAGAAGAGGTTAGGAGAAATTTAATGAAGAAGATTGAGCTTCATCGAGCTCAAATGAAAAGGACAGTTGATAAGAAATCATTTCCTAGAGTTTTTTAGCAAAGAGACATTGTTTTGAAATGGGATGAATTAAAGAGAAGACAGAAAGCATACAAAGTTTGCTGCTATGTGGAATAGGCCATTTATCATAACAATTTTCAAGCCACATAATGTTCTCCAACTATCCACCATTGAAGGAGAGGAGTTATCAATCATTGTTAATGGGATTCACCTCAAGCATTGCTTTTGAGGTATGGTTGATCAAAAAATAAGTGATTTTGTACATTAGAATAGTTGTTTGCAATTAGTTTTAGATTTGAATAAATTTTAATTTGCACATCTTCAATTTTTATTTAGTTTAGTTAGTAGTAATATTATAATGATAAATCAATCAAATATGCATGTATTCTTGTAGCAGTAGTCATTAATGGTTAGCAGTTATAAAATGATACATACTTAGTCAATGGAGTTGTCATCAAGAAGCATATTTTAGTTTATTTTTTCACTTGTGTGCTAGTAAAATAAGGAGAACATTTCTAACATACATAATAATGACATGAACAAGTATAGATCACATAGAGCATGAGTTATAACCCATTGCCCTACATCAAACATACTCTCTCGGGTAAACATTACATATCACAGTAACATTTCCAAGTGTAATTTTTAGTTTTTCTAAGTTGTTCAAATATATCTTAAATGTCCCAAGGAAGACATGCTTCAGGTGAAGAAAGAGTTATGCAGCTCATTGCGTCACATGAAGGACATGCACCAAGCACAACTTCAATGATTTTTAGTAACTTGGATTTATTTCAAGTTTGGTTTGCATTTTTTAGTTTTCTAAGTTTCTGAAATTATTCGTACTACATATAAAAGACATCCATCACGTAAAATATGAGAAAATTCAGCTCTCTATTTGATGTCATAAATGTTTTCCATATGAAGCACTCATGGTTTCAACAACTTCATTGTTTTACTTTGTTTAAGTTCTAGTATTTTTAAGTTTAAGCATGTGTTTTTAGTTTTTCATAGGAGAAGGTTTCAATTTTTTTAAGTTTGGAGTTGACTCATATCCTAATGGATTTTCAAAAGGCATTGTAATACCCCAAAAATGGGCTATAGGTTCATTAATCTCCTATATCGACACATCAAATGAAATCAACATCAAAGTCCTAACCTAAGGCACATCTGCACATCATTGAATCCTAATTGATTATCTCAAATTCTGTATCAGGGAATATTCCTAGTAATATTCCTATTTATCAATAATTATCTTTGATTTAATAATTATTTGGCGATAAATCCTATTTATCCTAAAGTTTGATTAATTGAATATTCTAAATATTTAATTAATTAGATTTAATACTGCCACTTAATTATTTAATTGAATTTAATTATATTTATTCCTAATTATTATTATTTAAATTTGACAATAAATTAAAATTCCTATCATTAATTGATTAAATTCTTATTTAATTAATTAAAGCAAGTTGTCATATTTAATGATATTATTTTGGAATAAAAGTTTGATTTAATAATTGATTAACCCATAAATCAATTGTTTTATTTTTAAAATCAATTAAGTTGAGGATAAATCACTTTATTTATTTATTTAATTCATAATTAATTATGCACATCCAAAAAATAGTTAAACTATAAATCAAAAAATCAATTCAAGTTGTTTTAAAAATAAACTCAACTCTCTTTTGAGTTGAAAGTTGATCTCAACTTCTGATTTAAATTAAAAAGTTGTTTTTGCATGATTTATTGTGAGATAACTATCTTTAATTACTTGTTGACTCAAAAATCAACTAGAGTGATTTATGGCTTTTTTCATGCATCCCCAAAGCCCTGGATTTTGATAAAATCAAGGCTCGGCTCTTCACAAATCATCTCATAATTTGCAAACTTATGCTGGCCAATTGGTATCTGAAGAATTAAAGCCTCTTTGCGAATCAACAACTTTGTGAGATCATTCATATTTTAGCATATCATTGTTAGAATAATTGTATTGCATATCATTTTTTCATATAGATTAGATTCATTTCAGATTTATCATATTATTGCATAGAAAAACCAAAAAAATAGATTAATTTGCATCTAATTCATATCTAGATTTTGCATTCAAATCCTTCGTTTAGGTGTCGTCAAAGTCACTGATCTCGGTCCAATCTGAGAATACATACTCACATCTACTAGAAGACAGTAAATCACCTGGTTAGTTTAGTTTTCAATTACTTGCATGATTTTGATTTTTGCTAACCTCTAATGTTTTACTGAAGTGTTGTGTCTACAGACAGGTACAAAATTCACACACATATTTTTGGCACCCACCGTGGGGCCCTAAAATGGGTTTCCATTCAATTTCTATCATCTTCTTGTCATTTTATGTTCCAAGCTGTGATTTTTAATTTCTGTCTGTACAATTTTCATACTAGTTGTTGGTATTTGAAAATGCTTACACCACTTAGGGCTGCCAATATGCCTTGAGACTGATGTTAGGAGTGGTTAGCACCAAGTGTGAAAGCTTTGCTAGACAACTAGACCAACTATAGGGACAAGACTGTCCTCTTCACTTTTGGCTCTGCAAAATCATGGCGGGTGCACCTAATCTAGTAACTTATGGCATTTTAGGACTTTGGACTAGATTAAACAAAGCAGATGATAGCAAGAGACTACTAAATGTTAACCGGACATTCATTGAATCTCAATTGCTATTGGGTATAAAATGGCCTTGTGAAGGGTATTACTACCAACAACAATACTTAAAACTTAAAATGGTATTTGATTAATGAGGATAGGGAAGGTAGACAAGAGCCAATCAAACATTGGACTCAACTAAATGTACTAATCTTTGATCAGTGCCATTATCCATTGGGTAGCACTCAAAAACAAGTATAGAACATGAACCAACTACTGTCAAAGACTCAAAGCCATAAATACAACTATTCCATCTCATCCACTACTTATAAGATCCTTCTGTAGATGAATCTAATGAATCTATGCCCTATCCAAAGTATCTTTCACTTGATCCTAGATCAAGAACTAAAGACTAGAACATATACAGAGGCAACCCAATGTAATGGACTAGAAAATCCAAAAATCATAAGACTGACACCAAGGAGAGACTTGAAAGCATGAGAATAGTTATATTATGTATGATGAGGCATGTACATGTCTACACTAGAAATGAGACTGCCACTTCAATAACCTACAAAAGATGCAAAGAAATTCTATTTAGCTTACATGCAATGTGATATAGCCCTAATACAAACCCTTGGAACTAACTATAATCAGAACCTCTAGACTGATTAAAATTCAAACCCCTTCTGAGTCAAAAAAGCTACAACTTATACCACTAGCCACCTTGGGAATCTCAAAGAGATTGCATGAAGCTTAGGGTGACTAGGGTTAGGATTACAACAGCTAAACCACAACAAAATCTCAAAAAACATGCTGGAGGGAAAACCAGCACCAATCTGTCAAAAATAAGGCATGACCCTCACGGCAAGAAAATCTTCAAATTTATACCTAGGATCACAAATTCATCATGAAAATTAGTTTGACTAGACCATCAAAACATCTCGAGCCAACAAACTATCCTCCCCCACACAGAAAAACATCTACAAGCAATCACCCAACTCACTAGACCAAACTGCAACAATCGATGCCACCAACCAGATCAAGAAACGGCTAGAAAAACCATAAATTTTGGGTACCTCTTGTCACAAAAACTATCTACAAATTTAAATTTGAATTCCAATGGTCACCCCCAAAAGTTTAAAACATGGCCATAGATATCATCCTTTTCCCAGCACATCGAGCGGCCCTTGTTTAAGTTCACAATAGTCGCGGGCCCCTCAAAAAGTCAACAGCCAATCAAAAACTAGCACGTCAGCAATACAGGCACCATGGACCCACCCAACTCCACAACCGCAATGCCAGTAGTGGTCACATGATCACATAGCCAAAAACTAGGCTATGCAAACATGTGACAAGCCTCCATGTCAATGTCACCCTGTCACCTTCCGGCCAATCATAACTGAGCACATCACCAAGCAAGCGGCCCCAGTTTATTTGGCAAACTGGTGATCGAAGAACTTCTACCAATTCATGAAATAAATTCCACCATCACTAAAAAACTTAGCGATCACACAACCACTATTCGCTAAATCGCCAAATAAACTAGGGCTCCGCCAAAACATTACGTGAACCAGCAAATAGGAAGAAAATTTGTCGAGCCCCTAAATATTTTATCACAACTGCCAAAGACATCGAGAAAGTCAATCGAGCCCACACAGGAAGATTGACGGCCGTCACGAGATCTTAAGCCTCTGACACACTTGATGAGATTATACATCATTCATCAATTAACTGACAGGATCAGGACCCACTAACACATCTGAAAACTAGGTCCCACTGACAACAAGCCATTGTGCAAATACATGGATGAATAAAAAAGGCCCCAACTATGCATATGTGTCAACAGACCCACCTACCTTCCTTATGAGAATCAACGGTTGTCGCTATACCGCTGCATTAAAGGTTGAGCATGTTTCATTAACGGTATAACGACAGCCACAAGATTAAACTAAACTTTAATCTACCTGAATGCCAAGAAAATCGGTCCCACTAACAACATCCAACTCGGCGTATGTGGACCAACAAGAACATGCCTATTCACTCCTTTTCTAATACCGGGACCACCTCCAATTTCTACGCAATCAGCTCTGACATCCTTCCACTGTGCACTGACATAACCAATGAAACACCACCATGGAGGTTGAACCTGACAAATGACCACACCAAGCAATTTACCTTCATTCCACATCAATGACTCTCGTTAAAGAACATGGTTAAAAGGGCCTCATCTTTCCTCAGTGATGTAGTGACAACCACCAATCTTTGTCACTTGTTAAACATTTTTCAGACCCCAACCAACGGGCCCACTGAGATAGGTGTCAACTAGTCGCATGGTCGCATGTCAGAAATTCCTAACATGTGATCATGTGACAACCAATGAAAATCCACACCTTCACCTCCCTTCTGACATCAGGACCACCACTAAAGAAATGCCTGAAACAAACAAAATCAACGGCAGGTGCATGATCACATGGGGTGAGAATATTCTATGTGATCACACACTGACCGTCGATCTCCTCCCTCTGCCGCTTGAAGAATCTAGCCCCACCAACCATCGCACTTGCGCACTTAATACTGATAAACAAGGAGTGTCGGCAGAAGAGAAAAAATGCAAGGTCAAAAACACACAGGGTTTTCGGTGAAAGATCAAAAACATCTAGGATTTTCATGTAGACCCAAAGGTAGCAAGGAGACCGAAAACATCATGGATTTTCAAAAACATTATGGGTTTTCGACACTTAGGCAGATTTTGAAATTATTTCTTGTAGACCTCAAAACTTGAATAATTCCCTGGGTTTTGTGATTCAGCACATGTGATTTGAACTGGAGCAAGGTGACACAATGAAGAACACAAGGCAGGACACTTCAAGAAAACTTGCAAGAAAATGGGCTATTTTCAAAAGATTTTACATTGACAGGAAAATGGACCAATAGTGGCTCTAGTTGGGGACGTGTATCTCTTGTAGATATAATGAGGACCTCAGATCTCTGGGAAGAAGTAGACCATCGATTGGAAAAATACAGAGACCTCAAAAAATACAAGGAACAGACAGGAAAGGGAAACTATTCACAAAATGTACATTTTTTACCAAAAATCTGCAGCAATAAACAAGAGTCAGTTCTTGCCTCTGTCAAAAACCTTATTTTCATTTATTCCTTCATGTGGCACACCAGATATTTTGTCTTCAATTGTTTCACTAGGCATGTCAACATGTTCAACCAGCATATCAGGTAAAACAAAATAACTATCTTCATAGTGCATATAAAATTTTTTGGTACTCTCTCCATCTTGCTCACTATGAAAGTATGATTCAGCATGCCAATGATCAGTATCATCAGGTAAGAACCTATTCTTCTCTACTGACTCATGAATGCTATCAATTAGAAATACAAAAGTCTCATATTCTTCCTGCAGAAAGGCCGCATTCATATCTTGACTTTGCATTTCCACAAGTGTAACTGGCTGGACCTCAAATGAATAATCAGACTGATACCCACAGATGGAAAATGGGCATCCTAATTCAACTAAGTCTAAGACCTCCACATGTTCTTCAAATAAATGATTGATAACTCCATGTAATGCACCATGCTGGACATCATGACAAAAAATAGGCTGATAATCATCATAGTCTTCATCATATAAAGTGTTAGCGAACAATTTAAAATCACTACCCATTTTAGGATTATTTAATAACCCATCACTTAAATCTTCATGTTCAAACTCACTGACATCACATTCAATTATCACTTCCTTATCTTCATACTCCTCACTGAAGGAGTGTTCACTTCCATCACTACTCTCTTCCTCCCATGCCTCATCTAATTCACATGAGGACACATCAGCATCACTGCCTTCATCATCCTCACCTGAATGACCACTGAAATCACATTCAGACATTTCTGAATGAATGAAGAATCTTGCACACCTTGACTCTGATTCCTGCTCACTGCCACAATCTGAATACTCCTCTGACAAAGATTCATCCAAAGTACCCTCAGCATCAAACATGGGTTGCTCTGAAATACAACTTGTATTCCCTTTTTGCTGACGATCCTTTTGCAACTCATTCCATTCATCATCATCAACAAACTCCTCTAAGAACAACCACTTGAATTCAGTCAAAGAAGAAATGCATTTTGGGGGCAGATTTAGATACCAATTAGATGCAACCCCTTTGAGGGATCTCCCAAAAAATATCATACTAACATCCTCATCAAGAATATGATATTCTATAATAAATCTATAGAATGCTAGGACATGCTTCACTGTTGAATCAGACCGGCAATCAAAAATAGGAATCAGACCCAAAAGCTCACTAGAGAAAGAATGAGGGGACTTTGGAAGAACATAGCTTAAAGGTCTATCCAACTTGAGGAAACCAAGCAGCCTAAACTGACTTTTCCCTTGATTATTCATTTGATTTAATGCAATACTTCTATAGAATTTTGCAGAGATGGAATTGAAAGCTTGAAGTATTCAACATCTATTCACACCTTACTCCTTTTCCTAGTGCTTGATCACTTAATAAGGAGACATTTCAGATCTTTGAGAAATACCTTATAATCTTGTAGTAGAAGACCTTTGGCTAGAAGAAGGGCAGATCTAGAGCTCACCATGCAGCTCCATTAGGTTCTTTGATTGTGTAGAGTCACCACCTCCTTGAAGAGGAAAATAATTTTTTGTTTCTTCTTCCAACTAATACAAAACTCCACAAGTAACCACACTATTTATCAGAAGATACACTGATCAAACAGAGACTTCAAAGTCGCCACTCACAACTAGGTGAGAAAATTTAGCAAATACTTATTTGTTCATCTGACTCTTTCCAATGGCTCCCCAGTAGAGTTGCCATCTTGTTGGTGACTCAGATGGGCAAATCAATTTGGTCAATAAAGATTTTGACTTTACAATATAACAATAACCAGAGATCCTAATAGATATTTTTCTTTTTCATTGTTCTCCCCAGCAGAGTCGCCATCTTGTTGGTGACTCAGATGGGAAAATCAATCTGGTCAATAAAGATTTTGAATTTACAATATAACCATAACCAAAGATCCTAACAGATATTTTTCTTTTTCATTGTTCTCCCCAGTAGAGTCACCATCTTGTTGGTGTTTGAAAATGCTTACGCCACTTAGGGCTGCCAATATGCCTTGAGACTAATGTTAGGAGTGGTTAGCTCCAAGTGTGAAAGCTCTGCAAGACAACTGGACCAACTATAGGGACAAGACTATCCTCTTCACTTTTGGCTCTGCAAAACCATGGCGGGTGCACCTAATCCAGTAACTTATGGCATTTTAGGACTTTGGACTAGATTAAACAAAGCAGATAATAGCAAGAGACTACTAAATATTAACCAGACATTCATTGAATCTCAATTGCTATTGGGTATAAAATGGCCTTGTGAAGGGTATTACTACCAACAACAATACTTAAAACTTAAAATGGTCTTTGATTAATGAGGATAGGGAAGGTAGACAAGAACCAATCAAACATTGGACTCAACTAAATGTACTAATCCTTGATCAGTGCCATTATCCATTGGGTAGCACTCAAAAACAAGTATAGAACATGAACCAACTACTGTCAAAGACTCAAAGCCATAAATACAACTATTCTAGCCCATCCACTACTTATAAGATCCTTCTGTAGATGAATCTAATGAATCTATGCCCTATCCAAAGTATCTTTCACTTGATCCTAGATCAAGAACTAAAGACTAGAACATATACAGAGGCAACCCAATATAATGGACCAGAAAATCTAAAACTCATAAGACTGACACCAAGGAGAGACTTGAAAGCATGAGAATAGTTATATTAAGTATGATGAGGCATGTACATGTCTACACCAAAAATGAGAATACCACTTCAATAACCTGCAAAAGATGCAAAGAAGTTCTATTTAGCTTACATGTAATGTGATATAGCCCTGCTACAAATCCCTGGAACTAACTATAATCAGAACCTCTAGACTGATTAAAATTCAAACCCCTTCTAAGTCAAAAAAGCTACAACTTATACCAGTAGCCACCTTGGGAATCTCAAATAGATTGCATGAAGCTTAGGGTGACTAGGGTTAGGGTTACAATAGCTAAACCACAACAAAATTTCAAAAAACATGCTGAAGGGAAAACCAGCACCAATCTGTCAAAAATAAGGCATGATCCTCACAGCAAGAAAATCTTCAAATTTGTACCCAGGATCACAAATTCATCATGAAAATTAGTCTGACTAGACCATCAAAACATCTCGAGCCAACAAACTATCATCCCCCACATGAAAAAACATCTACAAGCAATCACCCAACTCACTGGACCAGACTACAACAATCGATGCCACCAACTAGATCAAGAAACGGCTAGAAAAACCATAAATTTTGGGTACCTCTTGTCACAAAAACTATCTGCAAATTTCAATTTGAATTCCAATGGTCACCCCCAAAAGTTTAAAACATGGCCGTAGATCTCATCCTTTTCCTACCACATTGAGCAACCCTTATTTAAGTTCATAATAGTTGCAGGCCCCTCAAAAAGTCAATAGCCAATCAAAAACTAGCACGTCAGCAATACAGGCACCGTGGACCCACCCAACTTTGCAACCGTGACGCCAATAGTGGTCACATGATCACATAGCCAAAAACTAGGCTATGCAAACATGTGACAAGCCTCCATGTCAATGCCACCCTATCACCAGCTGGCCAATCAAAACTAAGCACATCACCGAGCAAGTAGCCCCAGTTTATCTGGCAAACTAGCGACTGAAAAAAATTTTGAATTCATGAAATACTTTCCACCATCACTAAAAAACTTAGCGATCACACGACCACTATTCGTTGAATCACCAAATAAACTAGGGCACCACCAAAACATTATGTGAACCAGCGAACAGGAAGAAAATTTGTTGGGCCCCTAAATATTTTATCACAACTACCAAAGACACTGAGAAATTCAACCAAGCCCACATAGGAAGATCGATGGTCATCGCAAGATCTTAAGCCTCTAACACACTCGATGAGATTATATGTCATTTGTCAATTAACTGACAGGATCAAGACCCACTAACACATTTGGAAACTAGGTCCCACTGACAACAAGCCATTGTGCAAATACATGGACAAATAAAAAAGGTGCCAACTATGCATATGTGTCAACAGACCCACCTACCTTCCTTATGAGAATCAACGGCTATTGCTATACTGCTGCATTAAAGGTTGAGCATGTTTCATTAATGGTATAATGATAGCCACAAGATTAAACTAAACTTTAATCTGCCTGAATGCCAAGAAGATCGGTCCCACTGACAACATCCAACTTGGCGTATGTCGACCAACATGAATGCACCTATTCACTCCTTTTCTGATACCAGGACCACCTCCAATTTCTATGCAGTCAGCTCTAACATCCCTCCACTATGCACTGACATAACCAATGAAACATCACCACGGAGGCTAAACCTGACAAATGACTGCACCAAGCAATTTACCTTCATTATGCATCAACAGCTCTCGTTAAAGCACATGGTTAAAAGGGCCTCATCTTTCCTCAGTGATGTAGTGACAACCACCGATCTTTGTTTCATGTTAAACATCTGTCAGACCCCAGCCAATGGGCCCACTGGGACAGGTGTCAACCAGTCGCATGGTCACATGTCAGAAATTTCTAACATGCGATCATGCGATAACCAATGAAAACACACACCTTCACCTACCTTCTGACATCGGGACCACCACCGAAGAAATGCCTGAAATAAATAAAATCAATGGCAGGTGCATGATCACATGGGGTGAGAATATTCCATGTGATCACACACTGACCGTTGATCTCCTCCCTCTGTCGCTTGAAGAATCTAGCCCCACCAACCATCGCACTTGCACACTTAATACTGATGAACAAGGAGTGTCGGTAGAAGAGAAGAAATGCAAGGTCAAAAACACACAGGGTTTTCGGTGAAAGATCGAAAACATCCAGGATTTTCACGCAGACCCAAAGGTGGCAGGGAGACCAAAAACATCATGGATTTTCAAAAACATTGTGGGTTTTCGACACTTAGGCAGATTTTGAAATTGTTTCCTGCAAACCTCAAAACTTGAATAATTCCCTAGGTTTTGCGATTCGGCATGTGTGATTTAAATTGGAGCAAGGTGACACAATGAAGAACACAGGGCAGGACACTTCAAGAAAACTTGCAAGCAAATGGGCCATTTTCAAAAGATTTTGCATTGATAGGAAAATGGACCAACACTAGTTTTCTCAGAAACTCATACCAGGAGATACCCATTGTCGTACAATAGTTTATTTGATTGAGAATCATACCATCAGGATCATAGTGTTGTTTGGAGGCTCTATTATTGTATGGTCTGATACCCATTGTCATACGAGATTTTGGACTGTCATCTAGGAGGTGACCCACTATCATATGAGTTTTAGTGCCAAGTTTCAATTGTTGTTTCACTTTTTTAGGTAGTTTTCTAGATTTTTTTTCCTGATTTGGACTAACAGCTAACATTAATGATTGAAATTTGTTGTTTGTGATTGATTTCTGTTGGTTTTGATTAGGAAAAGTGTAAGAATTGCTAAAAACATGTAAGAATCTACTAAGCACGTTGTGAGGAATTCAGGTAATCTTCTCAGCTGATAAAATTTCAATTTGGATTAAAAAGAACTCTTGTGTGTCAAGCTTGTGTGACCTTTATTGCTTTCATATCATAGATTTCATTTTGGGCTATTAAAAATGAACATAGATTTGATTTTCAGCATCTTTGTTACACATAGTAAATAGGCCCTATGAACACTATTCGTGGCTCTTGAGAGAGTGGGTTTCCATTGAAACCCTTCTCAACGAAGGAACCCTTGTAGGTAGGGAGGATACTGAGGGAGTCTCACATTCTACTAGATTTGTGCGTCTTCAGCTTCTGATTGATAGATTCTCTCTCTGGAGAGGTTGATAGATCATGGGTGGTTGACATCATAGATCTTTGTGAGATAATCTTGGTCTTAGTATGTTGGATTAATCTATCTACTTTGTTTGGGTTAAAAGTGAAAAGACTGGAGGATTATGCTCTACTCCCTTTTTGGGTAGTACCAGAAACTCAGATCCTTAAATCTGGAACCAGTCTCCATGTGGTATATTTTGTGAGTCACCTTTAGAGAGGGTTAACCATAGTGGACATTCCCTTAATTAGGTCAACCACATTGATAGAACCTCAAGCGGTAATAGCCATTTTCATCATGGTAGTGACAACCGCTATATAAATATCCTTGTAGAAGAAATCTCCATAGGTGTGGTCTCTTGTTGGGCTGTCAGATCTCCCTAGCAGCTCCTAATTGATGAAATTCTTAGACTGTTTCAAAACCCCAGTGTGCCTAGATTGGAGTTCACCCTCTTGAGATCACAAAAGTTGTAGAGTCAGACCATTACTAAAAACCCTAGTGAGGCCAAATTTTTCATTTTTCTAAGAATATGTGCGTTATTGCAAAACTTTTGGAACATACACTGTTAGCACTCCTAGGGATTAGCACAATTCAGTCACTTGATTGTTCATGCACAGGGTTGCTTTGTCCCCTAATCATTGTTTTCAGATGTGCTTGGAGTCACTTGCTTGTTGTTTTACGTGTTTGTTTATCTATCTGGTTACTAAGAATGAATCAATCCGCTATAATCTTCAAATCTGGATAGACAATTTTGTGAACAATCTGAAACTAAAAATCTCAAAAATTGCAAAATCTAATGTCAAACACCTTTCTAGAGTCAACAGTCATTTTGTAGAGTCAGAAAGTTGTATGACTTTTGGCTATTGTCATTTCAAAACCCCCATATTGTCGTATGGTGTCAAGTATACTGTCATACAAGTTTTGCTGCCAGTCAATTTCAAAAAGTGAAAAACCCTACTATCAACTATCGTACGAGTTTTGCAATAGTTGTATGAGTTTTTCAATTATCGTTTCATGCCATACCCACTGTCGTACGAGCCTGTAGAAAGTCATTTGAGAGATTTTGAAAAATTGCCAGAAAGTTGTCAAAACTGTCAGAGACCCAGCTTTTCCAGCCTATTTCCAGAGTCTGTCAAGAAAATCACTGTGTCAAGAATAGCACAACAACTACTGAGAATCCAATCATTTTTCTAAAGTGGCCTTTTGAATCTAATTTAGCCTTTTGTATAATCGATTTGAGTCTTTATCATCTTGTGTCATAACTATCAATCTTCAATCAATCATCAAAATGGCTAAGTGTTGTGAACTCGTGTCCGCTATCTTTTGGGAATCTACCCATTCATCCAGGGCACAGTCTCCTCCATTTTCATCTCATCTAAGCTTCAATCAATCAAACATTGATAAGGTTGTATCATTTGATCTTCTTGAATCAGATCCTTCTTTAGTGGTCTTCATCATATTCTTTTGTTTCACCCAAGGTTAATGGTGGAAACTAGAGCTTCCTCTCACAAAAAATTTGGAGAAGCATCCCATACCTTACCTATAACCACTATCATTGGTCCAATTCTTGAGCAAATCTACAATTTTGGTCTTTATGAAGATGACAGTCTTGGCAACTTTTGATTAAAAACTAGTTACATTCCTCCTTCATCAACTCACAGAGGTAATCAACAAACTCCTCATCAATCTATCCCAAGGAGAACTCCTGCCATGTCTCAAGCACGAACAAACTTTGGCTCTCAAAGAGCTCAATCTCAACATGGTGTAGATCAGGAACCCACACCTGAAGAAATTGCTCAATATCAAAATGATGATAACTTCAAACAAATGATGAAGCATTTCTTGAAAGAAGACAGAGAGGCATAATTTTTACAATTAGCTCATCAAGGAGCTAAACTTCCTCCCAACTTTAATGTTGAAGATATCATTACACATGAGGAAGAAACTCCACTCATGGCTATGATGAAACAGATGCATGCCATGCAAGTCAAACTTAATAACCTTGAGAAAGAAAAGGAACCCAAGGAGTTCTCCATGGAGGCCCTATGTCCTTTTCCATTTGACAAAGACCTGTACATGCCACCATTCCTGAAAAGAGTGGAGCTGCCAAAATATGATAAGTATGATGGACACTCTAACCCTCCATATCATGTTAGAGAATTTTGTACACAATCTATGGAGTTCATGCACGAACCAACCTATCTGATGCATCTCTTTCCTCGATCTCTGGGGGGAGTAGCCATTCATTTGTTCTCTAGATTGCCTTCTACTATCAAAACTTTTTAGGAGTTGATCAAATTGTTCTATCAAAAATACTCCTACAACATTCAACATCCAGTCACCATGATTGATATCTGCAATCTCAAACAATATCCAGGAGAACCATTCCTGACATTTCTCAAGAGATTGAGGAAGAAATTCTCTCTATATGCTAGGCTTATTCTAGAAACTGAGAAACTAGAAATCTTCATCAATAATCTTGTTCTAGAGATCAACTACCCTTTACAAATGCAAGATCATACATCTTTTGATAAGATGGTAGACAATGCGATCAAAATTGAAAAAGTACTTGTGAAAAAAGGAGACATCACACTTCAAAAGGACAAGTACGAATCAAGATCTAGTTCTAAAGATAAGAACAAAAATTGGAACAAGAATAAAGGCATCATCACAGATGGTGTTGTTGATACTATCTATGCCCCATCAAAGGCACCATCTTTCAATCTAACTATTGGAACCTAAGCAATCAAAGCCTCAGAGAAAAAGGTGTCTGAACCATCTCAAAAGAAGTCAAAATACAAATCTTGGTCCGCTGATAATAAATGAAAGTTCACTCCTCTTGGAGAATCTTTAGAATCAGCTATGAGAATTCTATTGGCTAATAACATCATCTCTTTTCTTGAGATCTGACAATTTGATCCTGATCCTAAACCAAAATGGTGGAGGGAGAATGAATTCTATGATTTCCATCGGGGTAAAGGTCACAAAACTAATAACTGCTTACGCTTAAAACATACTATTCAAGATCTGATCGATAAGTGAGATATCAGAATTGATAATCATAAGTGCAATAATGATCATACAGCATTCACAGAACCATTTCTGAAACATGGTCAAGAAGTTTCATCTTCTCAGCCTAATATGGGGGCAAAGGTCAATTATGCTTACCCTGGAAATAATGTTGTTATCAATATGGTTGAACCTTGTCTCTCTGAGCATTGCAATGTCATCACAATTGTGTGAAGAGATACAGATCATACTTTAGCTAACGTAGTGACTTGATCATAGGCTCAGGCACATCTAAACAGACAAATCCCAAATTCATCAAATATCCCTAAGATGCCCTTCAATATTTCTACCGCTTCCAAACAGAAGGTTGCTTCTAAATCTTGCAATCCTAAACATACGAGGCCAACATCTTATAGTATTTTTCAACAACTCCAACACACTAATGCAAAAATCTCTATGTTTGAGTTACTTCAGATATCTCCAGCTCATAGAGCTATTCTAGACAAAGCTTTGCTCAGATCCAATGTTCCTGATGACCTTGATTTAGACAGGTTCCAGACTATGGTGGGACATCTTACATCTCCACAATATATCTCCTTTTCAGAGGAAGATGAAAACTCCTTGAGTCACCCACATAACCATCCCTTGCATATAGAAGTCTTGATCTAGAACCGTAGGGTCAAACGTGTGTTGATAGATGGAGGCACTGGCCTAAACATTTGTTCTTACAGCTTGGTCACACAATTGGGATTTTCAGAATTGGCTATTGATCCTAGAAAGAAAAGAACTATAAAATCCTATGATGAACAAGAAAGATCTTCTAAAGGCACCATTCTCTTACCTATTAGAGCAAGTCTAGTTATCAGAGATACTATATCTCAAGTTCTTGATCTACCTTTAGCTTACAACATTCTTCTAGGAAGACCATGGATACATGAGATGAAGGCTATTCCTTCTACATTTCACCAATGCTTGAAATTTCCTTATGAAGGAGTCAAGGTCACTATTCCAACAGACATATCCACCACTTGCAATACATTGAAAGAAAGTGTAGATAAACTTGTGCCTAATAACAAAGAATCTTCCATTGAGCCAACAAAAGAAGCATCCACATCTAAAATGGAAGACATTGCAAAAGAGGTCAATATCAAAGACAATGGTATGGGAGAATATACTATAGAGCAAGTCTTATCTTTGACATCTCTACCTATCTCACCTAAGTCTTATGGACAATCTTTAAAACAATCCAAACCAAACTCTAAAGAACCTCTTGAGGCATATAAAAAGAATTTCGTAGCAGAACAAGTATCCAAGCAAGAATTTGAAGAAGATGAAGTTGTGCTTACATGGCTATACAAAGATGAACCTGAATCTCAAGCTGTTCCAATTAGTGACTCTACAGTATCCAAAATCCCTTCTATGGCATATGGTCCAGGAGATAAATTAATAGCTAAGATGGGATATTCAAGTAAAGGACCTCTAGGAGTCAAAGGAAAAGGTCTTATAACACCTATTTCACATACTGGTAGGGAAAAAAAGATACTGTTGGCTTAGGCTTTAAAAAGAAACCCTTCCACCTCAAAGGTAATTGTTCTCATGTCATAGAGCAAATCACACTAGGTGAACCCCTTCTTAAGAAGGAAGAAACGAAACCATCAGATAGTGATTTAGACAGCTCTAAACTCATCCCTTATGAGCATTTTCCTAAGGAAACCAAAGACCTCCTTGAAGCTAAAGATGATCCAATCAAAAGGATTAATGTAGTAGAAACACAAGAACATACTATCAATCAAGAGATAGTTGCACCACAAGAACCAGCTAATCTCAAAGACAATCAAAAAGAGGAAGGTGGTAGTTATTCTGAGATAGATTCCCATGAGTATGAATTCAAATCAAAATCTGAGGGTAACCCTTCTTGGGGTATTCATCCTAACTTTACTCATGTTCTTAGATTTCCTAGAGGCATAGATGAAGAATCTAATGACTATGAATGGGGAGCCATTCTATAAGAAGATGAGCTTATTATAGAGAAACATGTTGATGTTATTCACCAATATGTACCTAAACCCAATGTAATTCTAGAGTGAAATGATGAACCTATCGAGTCTGATCCACCTATGGATGAATTGGACTCCCACAATGACATTGAGCCTATTCACAAATTGAATGTCTTAAGTTGTAATATCACCTTTGAACTTGAGTGTCAGGTTAGGACCAATGATGATAGATCCATGTCCATAAACACTATCTCCCAATCTTTCCCCATTTTGACTATCCAACATCCTGAACTTCTTGATCAAACCTCCACAAATCCAAGCCATGGTATTTATACCTTCCCAAGTGACTATGCCCTTGCTTGCTACCTCAATGCAGTTGAGCCTATGAGGACTTCCATTAGTGAACTGAGCATTAACATGATGGAGTCGGACATCAAGTATCTTAGTCAGAAAAATAAGAATAAAAATAGAAAAAAAAGGAGTTATGAGGGTGAAAACCACTTTGTGGCAATCTCAGAACCTACAAAAGTAAAAATAAAAGATGTATCCGAAGGTGAAAACCTCTCTAAGGAACCTAAGGATGAGATATTTGATGTCCTTCTAAGTCATTTATAGGATATATCTCTAGTTCTAATGAGCACACTCAATCCATCAATTTGGGAATAGTAGAAGAACCACAGTTGATTCATGTAGTGAAATATTTATCAAAAGAAGAGAAGCAAAAATTTACAACATTCCTAACAGAGAAAAAGATCAACTATGCATGGAAATATTTAGATATGTCAGGGCTGGATCCTAATCTTATAATGCATCATTTATCTATAGCTTCAAATGTCAAACCTGTTAAGAAAAAGTTAAGAAAGATGCATCCTAATGTTGCACTCTTGGTAAAAGTTGAATTAGAGAAGCTCCTAAAAGTTGGATTCATCTGAGTTATTGATTATTAAGAATGGATCTCTAATATTGTACATATTTCTAAACCAAACAAATCAATAAGAGTATGCACAGACTTTAGAGATGTGAACAGAGCATTCCCTAAGGATGATTTTCCATTACCTAACATTGATATGATAGTGGACATGACTGCGGGCTTTGAGATGTATTCTTTAATGGATGGTTTTTCTGGATATAATCAAATAAAAATTGCTCCAGAAGATCAAGAGAAAACGGCTTTCACATGTGCATGGGGCACCTTCTATTGGAATGTCATGCCATTTGGGCTTAAAAATGCTGGTGCTACATATCAAAGAGCCATGACATCTATTTTTCATGACATGATGCATAGGAATATGGAGGATTATGTTGATGATACTTTAGAAAAATCTATTATTAGAGTTGAACATCTAGATGACTTGAGCAAGATACTAGATAGAATGGAAAAATTCAGTCTCAGACTAAATCCTAAGAGGTGTGCTTTTGGTGTCACTTCTAGAAAGCTCTTAGGATACATAGTTTCAAAGAAGGGCATCGAAGTTGATCTAGCTAAAGTGAATGCTATCATGGAAATGCAACCTCCAAAGAATATTAGTCAAATGAGGACATTGCAAGGAAGAGTTCAATCTATCAAAAGATTCATATCACAGTTAGCAAACATATCACAGCCTTTTACAAAAACATTACATAAAGGTGTGACCTTTGCATGGAATGAAGAATGTGAGAAGAACTTTGACCATATCAAACAATATCTATCAAATCCTCCTATTTTGATGCCTCTTATTCATGGGAAGCCATTGATCTTATATGTCTCCGCAGCAGATACATCACTGGGGGCATTGCTTGCACAACATGATGAGAACAAAAAGGAAAGAGCTATATACTGTATCAATAGAACATTGGTTGCATATGAGAAGAACTATTCAATGATTGAGAAAGCTTGTCTAGCTATGATCTTTGCATCACAGAAACTGAGACATTACATGTTAGCTCATACCACACATTTGGTAGCTAAAATTGATCCACTCAAGTACCTACTAAGTAAAGTTTCCCTCACAAGTAGATTGGCTAAATGGGTCATGCTCTTAAGTGAATTTGACATTGAATATGTGGAAAGAAAGGCTATCAAAGGATAGGTTATTGCTAATCAACTAGCAGATGCACCTATGATTGATGATACACCAATGCAAATGGAATTTCTAGATTCCTCTATCATGACTCTTTCTTCTAGATAATGGCAGTTATTCTTTGATGGCTCCTACACATAGAATGGGTCAGGCACGGGCATATTATTTATAACTCCTCAAGGATACTCCATACCTAAAGCATTCAGATTAAAGTTCCCTTGCACAAACAATATTATAGAATATGAAGCCCTTCTTAATGGCATGAAACTAGCAATTGAGTGGAGAGTGACAGAGCTACACATTCATGGAGACTCTCAACTTGTTATCCATCAAGTCAATGATGTGTACCAAACTAAAAATAAAAAGCTCATTCCTTACAAGAGAATGGTAGATGATCTAAAGAAATATTTCCTATCTATCACATTTGAAAAAATTCCTAGAATAGAGAATAAGGTTTTCGATGCAATGGCAACGCTATCTACTCTATTACAATAGCCTAAACATGAGCTATGCTATGAGTTCCTGGTGGAAGCACTATCTTATCCTGCATATGATTCCCCTAAAACTCGCATGATTTGTACTATTATTGGTCATGATTCATCCAGATACAAAAACCTATTCTCCTATCTCCAAGACCAAATCATCCCTGAAACCTTCAACCATCATGAAAAGAGATACCTTATCTGTAATGCCTCCTGATATGTCATCATTGGTCATGATCTATACAAATGAGGTCTAGATGGTACACTACTTAGATGTTTAGAATGGGAAGAGTCTCAACATGCATTAGAGGAAGTCCATGATGGTATTTGTGGGTCACACTCAAATGATTTAACACTAGCTCAAAAACTTATTAGGGCTAGGTACTATTGGCCTAAAATGGAGAAAGAGTCTATCAAGTTTGCTAAGAATTGTCAAAAGTGCCAAGTGCATGGAAACTTAATTCATGCTCCAGGGAGAGATCTAATTCCCTTTACTACACAATGGCCTTTTCACCAATGGGCATTTGATCTTATAGGAGCTATACATCCTCATTCTTCTAATGGACATACCCATATAATCATAGCTATAGATTATTTTACAAAATGGGTAGAAGCAGTCCCTTTGACACAAGCAACTGGAAAGAAAATATCTATGTTCATATTGAACTATATCATATGCAGATATGGGATACCTCATTCAACAATCATAGATAATGGTGGACAATTCAAGAACAAAGATCTAGATGATTTATGTGCTAAATTCAAGATTACACAATATTGGTCATATATCTACTATCCTTGAGGGAATGGACAAGTAGAGGCTTCTAACAAGAATCTATTGAAAATCTTGCACTGTATAGTTAATAAAGCAAGAAGAGACTAGCATCCCATGATCAATCCAGCTCTCTGAGCCTACAGAACAAGTATCAAAATTCCCATTGGGGCTACACCATTCACTTTAGTTTATGGGTCTGAAGTGGTAATGCCTATTGAGGTTGAAATCCCATCACTAAGAATCAAAATGCATGGTCTAGTAACTGATGATGACTACAAAGTGTCTAGGTTGCAAGAACTTGAACTACTAGATGAGTGCAAATAAGCAGTGTATGATCATCTCAGAGTGTATCAGAAGAGAATATCTAGAGGTTACAATAAGAAATTCAGACATAGAGAATTTCAGGTTGGTGATCTAGTCTTGAGAGAAAATCCCAAAAATCAATCACATCAAGAACATAAGGGGAAGTTTGAACCCAACTGGTTGGGTCCCTCTGTTATCACTTCTACTTTTGGCTCTGGTGCCTATCAACTCTCAACAACTAAAGGAGAATAGCTCTGAGAACCAATCAACATTATCCATCTAAAGAAATTCTACGCCTAAGGCATTTAGTCTATGGTAAAATGTCCTGAAAAAATCAAAAAAATTAGAAAAAGTCTTGAAAAAATGAACATCTTGGTGAAAACCCAGAAAATGGGTGCCACTTGTTCAAAATGCTCCATCTATCAGCACAATCTTGGTCTTTCCCAGCTTTCAGTCTTTCTTTAGTTTGTACATATCTCTTGGTTTGCTTCTACATTGTTGTTTTCAATAAGTGAGTCTATGCACCAATCAGCTCAAGCATCTGTATCCTATCAATGCTTAACACTTGGGGGAAATCACAATCATATCCTATGGCCTCCAATGTATACTTTAGATGTATCATATCTAGTCAGAGTCCTTTGAAGCTTCATTTGAGTCTGTCTATCTATCTTGTCTCCAGAAAGGATTTTGCATCTACAACAACACAATCAACATCAAACACAAAATGAAAACAATCTATGCTTTTCCATGCTTTTATCTCCTTGTATGCTTACTGATTCGCATTGAGATTTTTGCATATTGTGTTCCTTCGAGCTCTTCAATGATGTCCTTTACAGGATTTAGAGAGTGGTGACTGGGGGCATAATCTTTTCTACCTTTTTCTTGTATGTGAAAATCTAACAACTTTGGAAATTCTGGATTGAAATGGTGTCCGACTGTAAGAGCCTCTATCTTGAATTGGATGGCCATGCGTACCTCTACCATTGATACCCAAAAAATTCAAGGAAGTTTGATCTAACTATTGTCTTTTTTTGAGTGAGTTCTTTCTCCTATTGTGAAATGCGACCTTACCTAAGGATGTGAATGATAAAGGGTCACTATGGATAATTCACATTGGATTTAGAATGATCTCTTAATTGCTTGATGTGTTTGTACCGCAAGGCGTATTCAAGTCATCAAGATGTTTATGTTTTGATGCTTATACAAATTACAATATCAAAATGGACATGATATTTAGGTCATCTTGGTGTTTATGCCTTGGTGCTTATATCTAATCTGACATTCTAAAAATAAAATCAATATTCATATATCCATGGTTTCCTAATCAGTGGGTATTGTATTGATTATTGCGTATACAAATCAATATTCATATGTCTATGGTTTCATAACTAGTGGGCATTGTATTGATTTATCTAGTTACCTAAAAATTCAATGATGAGAATGACCAACACATGATCAGTGACTAGGTCCTAGGTCTTAGGTTGCATTTTTACATGTTTCTTTGCATTTTGCATGTTTGCATGATCTCACAAATGGTTCAATGAACTTCAATGCTTAAATAATTCTTCAAATGTCTCTTCAAATCTAATAAGAGCTGAAACCTACCTCGAAGGTCTCTTCAATTGAATCGCAAATAGTTATCCTCCTGGGTTAGACATCCTTTTTGACATAAGACTAAGTACTTTTCTTCATCAATACCTGCAAAACATATCATGTGAATCATTGCATTTACATATCATAATCATTTGTTGCATTACAATTCATCCATGTGCATAAGCATAAATCATACATACATCTTTCTATAATCAAATACATGTGCATAACATCCATACATTTGAAAGAAATCATTGCATTACATATATCCATACATACATTCTACTCTACTCATAGCATAAACATCACATGATATCATCATAAATAAAAACATGACAAGTACACATGAAGTCACAACCAAAATATCGATCTCATATATGTATCAAAAATCTCAAACTAGTCAGGGGTGCACTACTCACACAATATAAAAAAGAATGAGCTCAGCTGAGCTATCAGAATTAGAATAGTATATTAGAATCAAAAGATCAAAAATGTCAGAACATATCATAGATCAATCAGCTCTCAGCCTGATCCTCTGCACCTAGTGGAGGAGGAGGTGGTGCATCTAGTACTACCTTTTCTCTGGGTGCTCTAGCTCCCTCTGATGCCATCATGTACTATGAGTAGGAGGGATTTCTCTGTGTAGTAGGAACAATTGTATAATATGTGGACACATAGTAAGTTGCCTATGAGGTTTGATGAATCACCTTTGATTACAATCTCTGCACCTCCACAAGTAGCTCAGTCTACTATCTATCTACCTCTATGTATCGCTCCTCCCATTGAGCACTGCATACCTTCAGGTCCTTGACCTGTGCACTAAGTCATCTGATAGTGTCTTGTGAAGTAGGAGGAGTAGTAGGATCAACATCTGGCATCTCAGTATCTAGGGCAACCTGCTCAGTTGTCTCTGCCCTTTGTGCCTTACGGCATCTAACCTCAGCACCTAAATCAAAACTAGTATCCCCCTCTCTGAAGTCCACACCACCACCTACCACCTACTCAGCTGCCAGTAACTCATCCACTGAACCAACTCCACTTAATGTACCACCCTCTCCCCTAGTTCATATGTGAGAACCAGAAGATTTGCCTACTGTAGAACTAGTGGGACGAGTGGGCCTCATCTGTCCTGATAGTCTCTGGGGTGGAGCCATCGCTCTGGGTCTCAGAGGTGTGGGATGAATAATGGGAGCTTGTATAGGTCTAGGACCCTATCCCATCAAAGCACCTATCACGTCCATCGCCTCCTCCATGGAGGGTATTAGCTCAGTTAGATCAAAAAATATATGGATGGGATGGTCAACAAGCCATGAGATGAATCCATCAGTAACGCCAGCATCTAGTACATCTAGTTTGTACTCCCAGTCCTGGCCAACAATAGCACTATACTCCTGAGAAAACAAAGCATAAGAGAGCCTTTGTGTCCATCCAAGTCTAATCTCTCACCCTATCCATGCATATGTAGCATAATCCTTCAGGGCATCCTGAATATGTCCATACTACCGCCAGACCCTAGTAATAAGAAACCTCTCTATAGTGGAGGAGGACCTCCCAATCAATACATGGCTCTGGAAGAAATAACTATACTGCTCTCGCATGGTAGGCCAAGGCTCAATGGCTACATATGGTCTCCAATGCACAAAATTCATATCATCGAGGCATCGCCTCCAGTACTCAGTGTGGCCCATCCATCCCTGAATGACATATTCGGCATATGTATAGATAACAGGCTCTTGAGGCTACCTCTACAAAGTACATACAGGTCTCAACACTAGGATGTGCTCCCAAGCCCATATCTGTAAAACTAGGGCTCCTGCAGCAAAAGATTTTCTCTCCTAATACACTACCTCATGCATCTCAGAGAACATGTGAGCCAATAAACACTGACCCCAAGCCAACTCAGAGGGAGTGGCCATCAAACATGCTACCATAGGGGCCTAGCCCATCAAAAGACTATTCTTCTGATGGTCAGACATGATAAAACCACCAATCATCCCAGCAATGATGCACTCTAGCCAGTGTGTCTGTCCATATCTCTACACTAGGGTCTCCCAAGAGATGGAGGCTATCATCTGAGTATCATCTCCGAAGAGATGTCTAAAAGCTAATACACCTGAGTTCCCCAAACTCACATACTCTGGTTGCTAGCCTGCATGAAAAGGAATATGCAGTATATGGTACACATCCTCAGGGGTAATGGTGATCTCCCCAATCGGCAAGTGGAAGGTCTGTGTCTCTGAGTGGAACCTCTCAATTAGCACAGTCAAAAGTCTGTGATTTACCCTAATCTTAGGTAAATGTATCAAGTGCTCAAATCCACAAGAAGCAAGGTGGACCCTCATAGGGTCTGGCAATGACACACATAGTCTCTGCATGGTAGGATGTGAGATCTGCACATGTACATCTAGATATATGACCTACACAGCACAGAAACAGGGAATCCTATCAGTAATTTGGTCACAACATAGGTTACAAGGGAAGAAATGGGGTAGTTCAGTATTTCAGAAGGTAGGTTAACAAGTCAGCAATTAGGCTAAGAGATCAGAAAAATCAAAAATTTGACCTAATACTGAGTTTTAAGCTCATTGTTTTCCATATGACACTTCAGACTGGCATGAAAAGTTGTACAACTTTCTACATCATACCAAATGACAAATCATAGTGGCACAACAATGCATCCCTCATCATACGAGTTATGAGGGACCTGATGAAATGTTGTATGACTCATGGGTCCCTCTGATCTGAGTCATGGGGTCTTATGGGATGACAACCTATCTACAGTTGAAAAGTCGTACGAGTCCCACTGGGGAGTCGTACAAGTTTCTGTGCATGCAAAATTCAAAAATGGAAAAATGTACAAAAAAAATTGCTAAAATCCTATAAAACATGGAAAAATTGAAATTTTAGCAAAGCACAGAGGTCCACCTACCAGATGTCCGTACTGTTGAGGTCTCTGGTGTCTCCGGCTACACTCAAATTGATGCAAACTCACAGGTACCTTTGGTTCTACCACTTTATCTGCCATTTTGCTTAGAGGGCTCCACAAAGTTTTTCAAAGTCAAAGGTTGAAATGAATTGAAAATGACCCTTCCAGCCTTTATATAGCTTTTGACCTGATTTTAAAAAGTACTCCATTTTTCACAAAAATTGCACCCCTAGCTAATGTTGACGTTCTGAATCCATTTTCGGGATCAAAATTCAAATCTGAGATCATTTACTATGTCAAAATCATGATTTAAAATTTTTGGACCCAGGATGGTCTACTGCTTGCATAATAGACCTTCCATCATCACAAAAATCCAGTATTCAACTTAACTGATTATCTTACGTCAAACTATCAAAATTTCAACTTGGTCAACTATGGTCAACTCATGGTCAAACCTAGTCAAACTTGGTCTTCTGGACCTCCAAACGATGCAGAATGCATTTTCAAACGTGTTTAACCACTTCTCAAATCAATTAACATGCTTCTAACCCATATAACGCTGACTTTTCTTGTCAGATTTCAATTTTAATCCCGAAGGGGGCATGGTATTGCACATCATTCAAAGTTTGCAATCTAATTTGAAATCATATCTTTATGGAAATCATATCTTTCCTCAGTAATCAAGACAAACAACCACGTCTAGTTGTTGATTCATCAAAAGACCTCATCGCTTAGGGCAAACCGATCATCACTCAGGGCATATCAAATTCATCGAGATCCATATCAATTTGGTATTCTTTTAATCTTGTAAATTGTATCAGTTTTTGCAACTATCAGTTCAATTGGGTTATTTCCTTGGTTCTTCAGAAATTGAAGGATTCAGATGTGATACCAATGTGATTCTTATCGACAAACGGGTCTGGAATCAGTCACTCACTTCTTCGCAATCATAAGGTTCAAAATCAGGCATTTTGACACTTTTTCGCAATCATCGGTTCATTTGCTGTTATAGTTAACATTATCTTTGGTCATTAAGGACCTATTATCTTCATATCAATTTCAATCAGTTTCTGTTTCATATCAATTTCAATTTCAAACATCAATTTCAATATCATACACAGACTGTCTTTGAACCACTACGCTTCACACAACAATTCAAAGAGGGGCAAAATGTAATACCCCAAAAATGGGATATAGGTTCATTAATCTCCTATATTGACACATCAAATGAAATCGACATCAAAGTCCTAACCTAAGGCACATCTGCACATCATCGAATCCTAATTGATTATCTCAAATTCTACATCGGGGAATATTCCTAGTAATATTCCTATTTATCAATAATTATCTTTGATTTAATAATTATTTGGCAATAAATCCTATTTATCCTAAAGTTTGATTAATTGAATATTCTGAATATTTAATTAATTAGATTTAATACTGCCACTTAATTATTTAATTGAATTTAATTATATTTATTCCTAATTATTATTATTTAAATTTGACAATAAATCAAAATTCCTATCATTAATTGATTAAATTCTTATTTAATTAATTAAAGCAAGTTGTCATATTTAATGATATTATTTTGGAATAAAAGTTTGATTTAATAATTGATTAACCCATAAATCAATTATTTTATTTTTAAAATCAGTTAAGTTGAGGATAAATCACTTTATTTATTTATTTAATGCATAATTAATTATGCACATCCAAAAAATAGTTAAACTATAAATCAGAAAATCAATTCAAGTTGTTTTAAAAATAAACTCAACTCTCTTTTGAGTTGAAAGCTGATCTCAACTTCTAATTTAAATCAAAAAGTTGTTTTTGCATGATTTATTGTGAGTTAACTATCTTTAATTCTTTGTTGACTCAAAAATCAACTAGAGTGATTTATGGCTTTTTCCATGCATCCCCAAAGCCCTAGATTTCTATAAAATCAAGGCTCAGCTCTTCACAAATCATCTCATAATTTGCAAACTTATGTTGGTGAATTGGTATCTAAAGAATTAAAGCCTCTTTGTGAATCAACAACTTTGTGAGATCATTCATATTTTAGCACATCATTGTTAGAATAATTGTATTGCATATCAGTTTTTCATATAGATTAGATTCATATCAGATTTCTCATATTATTGCATAGAAAAACCAAAAAAATAGATTAATTTGCATCTAATTCATATCTAGATTTTGCATTCAAATCTTTCATTTAGGTGTCGTCAAGGTCACTGATCTCGGTCCAATCTGAGAATACATACTCGCATCTACTAGAAGGCAGTAAATTGCCTAGTTAGTTTAGTTTTCAATTACTTGCATGATATCAATTTTTGCTAACCTCTAATGTTTTACTGAAGTGTTGTGTTTATAGACAGGTACAAAATTCACACACACAAGCATCTGGTCTGGTTTTGTTTAGAAGGAAAACACCCTTGAGAGGTCACTAGAAATGTTACCAATTTTTACTACATGGCTCAAATTGCCAAAAAAATGGTTCAGTTCTATTCATTACTAAGTGAAAAGGTTAATTTCATCCTATTCTGTCTAAGTTCTTATTTCAATTAAGTTGAATAAGAAAATATTTATTTATCTTGCAATTTGTTGCTTTGAAATAAATAAGTTTTCCATTTAGAAAAAAAAAATAGGAAACATAATTCACAAATGACAAGACATTTTATTTTGCAGAAAGAAGGAACATTTCATTTCTTTTATGAAAGAGAAATAATTACATTCAATGAAAAAGTATTACATAAAGAACATTACAAGTGCATTTTGTAATATAAGTCCTTTCTTTTTATTTACAAAAGAGGAAATCGAATGAATAACCCACCGAATCTCTGGGACAACTCTTAAAGAAATGTGGAATATAATGTGCACAAATAGAAGTCAAGGTCTAAAAAAAGGGTAAGATCCACCATTTCCTGAGGTAATGATAGATTGTGTTGCATCTAGATCATTTGGCTTCCAAGATTTGTCATGTGTCTTCAAGGTACCTACAGGATGGTAAAGATGGTGTCAATCCAAAGACCGAGAAATAAAGGGTCTTGACCCTATCTATACAAATTAACTAGCCATATAGGAATCTTCAATGATATGCAATGTAAAAGATCAGAAAATCAAAAGGAAGTATAAAGTTAAATTAGATGTTTTAAACTAGATAATTTTTGTCATGTGCAGCTACAAGAATAAAGACAATAAGATATTGAAGGGATGAACATACTAGCTTGAAACCTTTTAGCTTAATAGCTACAGCTAAAGAAAAAGATAAACTATTAAAGGGACAGGAAGTTAAGGCCTGGAACCATTTAGTTAGGTCCACTCATGAAGATCAAAGTAGTCAAAAAGGAGCCCAGTAAGAAAGAAAATGATTTAATTGACATGATCAGTAATCATCATTTAATGCAAAAATCATCTACAATAGACATTGGATTAAAATAAGGCAGTGATACTATTACAAGAACATACTAAGTGTGGAGCATCTACTATGCAATGAAATTATCAATAACATTTATACCAATCAGAAGTAAAGTCTATACATGATCACAATAGTGAAAATATGAAATAATAGGTTACATGACCATTCAATCGTGTCTTCAACACATATACATAATGTTGTCTTAATAGGTTTTAAGGGCTCACTTCAACATCAAAAAATGTATATGTCAAGTCATGTAATAAATGCACATTGAAATTGGTAATCTAAAAAGTGCTTGCAAATAGTGCATATAAGGTTTGTAGTAATGGGCAGTGTTCAACTAACAAGCATGATGACAACTAGAGGATTAGAAAAGGGTAGAATCTTCAGTGATCAAGCAACCTTAGTCATAGTTCATGCAAGAATCATGAGGATCAAATGAAAGGATAGTTGTAGAACATAATTACTCAATAGGTACAACAACAGCCACCAACGGAGCATGATCATTATAGCAACTTATAAGCATGAATACTAAACACCTTCTGAGAACAACACTAGTCATGATTTATGCTAAATCACAAGAACAAATGATGCAATCACAATGTACAAAGACAAAAAAGACATCACTTCAAAGTTACACTACTAAATTGCAAGTGTATCTGTAGAATGTGTCATCAAGAGAATAGTTACAATCATGCCATGCCTGCATCAGAAATAGAAATATCATGATAGTCATAGAAATATATAATGCCATGTCAAGATATAAAAGGAGTCACTGAGTATTTTTAGCAAGGATCTAATGGTCATATGACAATGTAAGAGCAGTTGTATGAAAAATATTAATGTCTCAGTGACATAGGAGTAAATATAATATATTGCTATGAAAATGCAACTATATTTCCAAAAATATGGATTAGTTCAATAGCAATAACAATCAAGTTAATAGCAGTAGAAATTACATATAAAATCCAAGCTCCAAGTATGGAAATCAAAATGTATCTACAAAGATTAAAATGTTTGGAGAGCATAGTTTATTTTCATGCCATCATTTTCACAAACCTACCAAAAGTAAACTCCAAAACCTATGTAATAGAGTTCAAGAGTCTGGAAGTGTATAAATCTTTTCAAAAATGAGTAACAACATATCAACTAAGTATTCATAGGTGTTCACCAAATGAAGATAGCAAAGCATTAAAGAAACATCCATCAAGCAGAACTACACAGATAGTGCATTAGAATTTTTTATTTTAATAGGAATATAAATGCAGTAGTAGAGGGTTTCATTGCATGTTTTATTAATGTTTCATAGAGGAATATAGGTGTTGTAACCTACAATGAGTTTTAGAAAAACTCCAACATCATATCAGTCATATAATGGTATACATTGTTAAATTTAAAGAGTTCCATTTATTAAATATTGCTTGGGTATGTGTCTTGAAAGGTCTAATTATAGAGTTTGGATTTTGAGCTTAAAATATTCAAATATTCATTTACTCTTCTAGGTTTTCATGATCCAAATGTCGCGGGTTGTAGTGAGTGACCCAGTTCTAGTCACAGGTGTCCAATGGAAACCCTCTAAATAAATATGCATCTATTCAAGTCACTACATGAATAAGGGTTCAAATATTCTTATATAGTTTTTTTCACAGATGTACAAGGAAAATGACACAATATACAAAGATATCTTCCATTGAATGAAAAATAATCCATGGATAGGAGACCTAGTTCACAGGAAACCTTGATGGGAAACCATCATGGAGATAATGTAGAAATCAAGTAAAGAACAATAAAACCCTCACCTGCAAATAAAGAAATGAAGAGAGAATATCTACTTGGAGAGGTTGTAGCCATGAATGAAAAGTTGTGCCATTATTTTTTTGTAGGTAAGGCATTCGTATTCTTCCATGTTTAAGGACCCAAATTGTGATGAAAAAAGCCTTTGAAATAACTACCCATAATCAAATAAGTTTCTCAAATATACATATAGATCAATAAGATCTTTTAAAATCTCCACTATTTTCTCAGTCTTAAGCCTAGTGCAAGTTTTCCATGGTCAGTGGCATTTGATAGAGGCTTCTAGAAAGAAGGGAGAATAAAATTAAAGTGATCAGCGGCATTTGATAGAGGCTTCAAAAAAGAAGGGAGAATAAAGTGAAAGTGAAAATTGGGAATGACTTTTAGTGAGTTCTCACGGGTCATCCCTATTGTTCAGGATTTTAATGTATTTTCCTTTGTATTTAATTTATAATGATTAAGTACTTATGCTATTTAATAAATATAAATTGAATACAAATTAATCTATTATATTTTATTATATTTTTTAAAAAGATATTTAATATTTATTAAATAGTAATTCCTACTATTTATTAATTGTTAAATAAACTTAAATGTAATAAAAATAATATAATGTGAAGCAGAGTAATTGACTCTAATTGACTGATAGAGTTCACTTTTTGGAGGTGGATTTTTCCAGTTTTGCATGTTTTGGAGATGGGGATTTTGATTTTTCCATGTGGTCAATTAGGAAAGGAGGGTATTTTTGTTTTCTCACATGAGCATATATAGGCAAAGGAGGATTTTTCTTTTTTCTACACTTGATGGTTAGATTTTGAGGAGTTTGAGTTTAGTTTGACTCTAGTTGAGTTCATGTTGAGTTCTATATCAGTTGAGAGGCCTTTTTAAGAAGTTATGTTCATGATACTCACATTTGTGTTCCTATTCTTGAGGGATTTCTTCCTACATCTGGCCCAATGAGTTTTGCATGATTTTGAGGCAGATTTAAGGTAGTTTTGGTCAGTTGTACACCAGTTTGGAGGGTCACTTGAATGCATGATGAGTTTTGGGGAGTTTTTAGGTGGTCAACCACATGATTCCAATAGTTTGACCGCTCTTTCTCCTTGTTTTCTTCATACATCTAGCCCTTCTTGATTCTTGTCCTATATCTTGCTTTTTTTATCTTATTACTGAATATTCTCTCATTTGGCCAACTTTTTGCACATTGTAAATTTTAGAAAATTGTATTGAGCGTAGATTATAGCAGAGTTTTTCATCATTATTTTTATAGAGATATAGGTTCCTTCTTAGTTGTTCTTGTGTTGAACATTAATTGTGGGTATTTGATCAAAGTTTTTTGTTCTCGCCTTCATTTTATTGAGCTCATTTTATTTTTAGATGTAGGATTCGATATAGATTTGTACAAATATGTGATTGTGTCCTCCATTTTCATGTTGGAAATTGAGAAAATGGTCTTTTTTTCCTTTCAAGGCATGTCAGTACTAGGACTTGTCATAATAATCTCTTTTGCATAACATATCTGATTGAGATTGTGAGTGTTTTGGTGATTTAAGAGGGTATTTCTTTGAGATTCTTCAGCTACAAGTTGGAGTATTGCATTGGTGTATCACCCTTTAATTTTTAGGTTTTCATTTCACAAGAAAATATTTCTATCTCTTTCCCCATCATTTTTTAGTATAGGTGAGTACCATTAAGAAATTAGCCTTGTAATCCTAGAGATTCACTCTTTCTATAGGATACACATAATCTGAGATTGTTTCAATGTTTCAAAAGGATGGCTAGGTTTCACATCTTTCTATCTAGGCACAATCCTAATTGACAAAATTATCCAAAGGATCGATCAGGAGGTGTAGTTGTCGATGATGGACTAAGGTGGTCAGAAGTTGGCCTTAGGTTACTAGTATTAATTCCAAGCCATGAAGACCAAAATTTTAGTGACATCAAGATCACAATCAAACACCAATGATCATAGTGATTCCATAGTAAGGCCCTACAATGTATAAATGTCTTTTGTACAAATCACAACATGTAAGGGGGTCTACGGACCCCCCACAAAATACATTTTTTATTTTTTAAATTAAAACTTCACAATAATCTACAAATTTCAATGTAATTTTATAATTAAATTTTACAAAAAATAAAAACAATGTACCAAAAATAGTAAGTTGGGTTGTATGGCTCAATCTGCTAAAAAAATTTCCCCAAAAACATTTTTTGTTGAATATGAGAAAATTTATAGTCAAAATTCACTTAAACAACCTCCTGGATGAAATGGTGGCCTATGATTTGGCCTAAGAAACTCTTGAAACTTTCTCTTCATAAGATCTATTAGGATGCCAACCATGAATTTTCTAATATTTCTTTGATACGAATATGTAATGGCACTCTAATGGCTCTAATACCATGTACAAATTTGTCTATACCAATTGAAGATCTAGAGGCCAATGCATAGCAAAATAGAGAGAAAAAAATACACAAGAACAAATTATTTTTTTCATCAATGATGCAATAAGCTCGATTGAGTACAATGTAGATTTGTTTTCTTATATACACAAGGAAATAAGTAAACATGGTAACCAAGAGATAGCTTATCACCCACACAAGGTGGAATCACATGTCCACCAAAGATGGATCATCCTCCATTATGCAATGAAGTTTGTGCAAACATTTGCAAACATGTGCAACAATGTGAAGGATGATAAAGTGAAAAGTGCACTAAATACAACACATAAAGTGGAATGTGATAACTACTATCGCAACCTAAAGTGGAATTTCTCCTACACTATGTACAACAAAATGTGCAACTCCATAAGTGTCACATATGCAAACTATTATGTTATGCATTATCTTGAGAAAGCTTAAGTAAAATATAATTAGGTGAAAACTTAATCACACCAACATCTTCCATGGTATGATGAACAAAATCAATGTTTTCCTTCTAATATAATGAATACCATGACCTTCCTATGAAGTTTTAATGTATTGCATGTAAAACATCTTTGAGTTGTGCATAGAACAACCTTGTCATTGGTTAACTGCATGTCTAAAATAACAATATAGGTTTGTAATTAGTTATCACCCCAATAGAAATAGGTTCATTTCATCTCATTTCTCTTCCTTACCCTAGAGATTCAAGTTCAATTAGGTGATCTCCAAGGGAGCTATCCCTCTTTGGAGGTTCATTTCCATAACAAGTTACCTATAAATTGGGACTGGTATCATATTTTATTAGGTTGATAAGTTGAGAGCTCATAAAGGGTGCAAACTTTAGCGATAAAAATAACGTGTGTAGGAGGTGGGATGACTATATAGTGACACTTTCATGCTCACACATATGTGAGCATAAGAAGGGTAGGGATTCTTGTCACACAGTGACAATTTTAGAGCTTGATCCATGTAAATTAATTAAATCACTAGGATTGAGTGGTAAAGGTTTGAAGTGAGGTGGAACTAAATATAAGAGAAAATGCAAATTAAGATTAATTAGGATAAATCAATTTAAAATTAAGTGGATATTAATTAATTCATTTAGTTGATTGGTTTGAAGCATTAAGGTATAGACTTAATTTAATATTCATAAATGTATTTAATTAAAGATAATAATAAAGATAAAGGATTAATTAATAAATAATAAATATCTATTTAATTGGCTAAAATATGATTAAGTCTGGTGTGGTGGGCTATAGACAAGTTTAGGTGCATACAAATTCCCTATAAATATACCCATTCCTCATTACAACCTCAAACCTATTGCAAGATCAATGATCTATTTTCTTTAAGTGTAGTCTCATATAATTCAGTTTCAAAAATCCCACATAAAAAATAACTCTTATTTGAAATTCATTAATATATTTTATTTGAAATTCATCATGCAAAATTTTTTAAAAATGAGACTGCTAATAGTTCCTAACCTAAATCCAATATTATTGTTATAAAACTCTTCTTGAATCTATTTTCTCATCTTTGAAGACATTCTTACAAATTAAAATCACAGAAGTTGAACTAACTATCAAAGTATTTTAGATGAATTTATCTAAAAAATACTCTAAAATTATTTTGTTTCATTAGAAGTTATTTTATTTCACTTTATAATCATTTCATTTTTTTCATTGTGCTAGGGTATCCCTATAGCCCAGTCCAATGCCTAATCTACCTTACCTTGGTCTTACAAACTGCCCAGTTGGGGCTGGGAAGGGCCAAGTGGAAGAGAGACTAGTCCCTTAAGAATGAACGTAACTGAACTTGAATTTAGGTGATCACCTAACTTGAATTTTTTTTAAAATCTTCATACAATACATGTTTTTATAAAACTAAATTTTTTGAAGATTTTAAAAAAATCATGATGACATCATCAAATACTATTGCCATTGTGAACTACATTGGTTTGTCCCTAAGTAGAAATTTATGGATAATTTGATTTAGTATGGTAAAATATTTGAGTTCAATCTACAAAAAATTAGTTATATTTATCTCATGATATTGTTGTCTCCAAGGTAATCACCCTATTCTCTGTAGTGTGAAAATTAGTATTCTTACCAAGAACATAGATCAATCATGGCATACCTCATAACCATGCACATGTTAACACTTGATTTTTTTTCTTGCTAGATACACTTAAAGCCTATGTAGAGATTGTCATGCTTAAAGGTATGTTGCATAGCCTAGTGTTTTAGGTATTGAAGAACACACTAAAAGCCAATGTAGAGATTTCCAAACTCAAGGGTATGTTGCAGAGCCTAGTAGTTTCAAGTCACAATGCACACATTAGAAGCCTATGTATAGATTACTACGCTCATGGGTATGTTATAGAGTTTGGTAGTTTCATGTCTCCAAGTACACACTAAAAGCCTATGTAGAAATTACTACACTCAAGGGTATGTTGCAGAGCCTACCATTTTTAGGTCTTGAAAACACACTAAAAATATATGTAGAGATTACTACACTCAAGGGTATATTGCAAAGCCTAGCAGTTTCAAGTCTCCAAGAACGCATTAAAAGCCTATATAGAGATTACTACACTTAGGGGTATGTTGCAAATCCTAGTAGCTTCAAGAATCAAAAAAACACTAAAATCCTATGTAGATATTACCATGCTCAGGGGTATGTTGTACAGCCTAGTAGTTTCAGGTGTCCAAGAACATACTAAAATCCTATGTAGAGATTACCACGCTCAAGGGTATGTTGTAGAGCCTGGTAGTTTTAGGTCTTGAAGAGAACACTAAGAGCCTATGTAGAGAATACCACACTCAGGGGTATGTTGCAGAGCCTAGTATTTTTAGGTCTCAAAGAACACACTAAAAGCCTATGTAGAGATTATCACACCTAGGGGAATGTTGCAAAGCCTAGTAGTTTTAGATCTAGAAGAACACACTAAAATCCTATGTAGAGATTACCATTTCCAAGGGTATATTGTAGAGCCTAAAAGTTTCAGGTCTTGAAGAATAGAATAAAAGCTTGTGTAGAGATAACCATGCCTAGGTGTATGTTGTAGAGCCTAGTAGTTTCAAGTCTCCAAGAATGCATTAAAAGCATTTGTAGAGATTACCACGCTTAGGAGTATGTTGTAGAGCCTAGTAGTTTCAAGTCTCCAAGAATGCATTAAAAGCATTTGTAGAGATTACCACGCTTAGGAGTATGTTGCAGAGCCTAATAGTTTATGGTCTCTAAGAACACACTAAAATACTATCTAGAGATTACCATGCTCAAGTGTATGTTGCAAAGCCTATTATTTTCAAATGAAATAAATTTGTTAGCTCAAATTTATCTCCTTCTTTATATTGACTTATTCCATTCCTCCTCATGAGCTTGGTTATTTAGGGCATAAATATTACATCAAATTGAATTTACCTAGAAAGATTCATTTATGCCTAATCAATGGGTGTAACTTTACATTTTTTTATAAATATGTCGCAACATTTATCCCAAAAATATACAAGCTCTACCTAATCAAATGGCATCTAGTTTCTTTTCTTTTCAAAAGAATTAAGTGATGTAAAAAATATATAATCGCCAGATAAGTAGGAGATATTTTCCAAAATAAGTCAAATTGTGATACTTATATCAAGATTCAATTGTGGAGTTTTTTATTCAAACTCATTAACCCATGTTTCATGAGTAGTGGATCACAAGAACTCGTCTCTCATGAGAATAAATGGAACACTTAGCACTCATTGAATCTATGTGATGCTCACAGAGGTGAAGCATCAAGAATTCCTGGGAGGTCATCCATCCTAGTACTATTCTAGCTCAAGTGCACTTAATCATGAAGTTTCCTCCAAGGTTAAGCCCACTTTGATGAGATTAAGGAGATTTACAATGAATTGATGAGCTTCCACTTTGATGAGATTAAGGGGATTTACAATGAATTTATAGGCTTACACTTTCATGAGATTAAGCAACTTTACAATGAATTTATAGGCTAAAGTAATCTCATCAATTCATTGTAAATCCCCTTAATCTCATCAAAGTGGGCTTACCTTGGAGGAAACTTTTTGATCAAGTGTACTTGAGCTAGAGTAGTACTAGGATGGGTGACCTCCCAGGAAATCTTGATGCTTCACCTATGTGAGAATCACATAGATGCAAAGAGTGCTAAGTTTTCCATTCATTCTCATGAGAAATGGGTTCTTGTGAGACACTATTCATGAAACATGGGTCAATGAGTTTGACTCAAAAACTACACAGTTGAATCCTGATAGCAATATCAAAATTGAACTTGTTGTGGAAAAAAACTCTTACTTATAAATTTGTGAGCTTAAGGGGCTTTGTAATGAATGGTTCATAAGGCACAAAACTCATTGAAGGTTTTACAAACAGTGTTGCAAGCAAAGTGGGCTTAACCTTGGAGAAAAATTAGGGTTAAGTGTGCTTAAGCTAGGGTATTACTAGGATGGATTACCTCTAGGGAAGTCTCATTTCTTCACGTCTATGAGAAATACCTAGATGCAATGAGTGTTAAGTGTTCCATTCGCTACTCATGAAACATGGGTCAATGAGATTGACTCAAAAACTACATGGTTGAATCTCAATAGAAATATCAAATTTTGACTTTCTATGGAAAACATCTTCTACTTATTAATTGATGAGCTTATGGATCTTTATAATGAATGGTTTAGAAGGCACAACACTTGTTGAAGGTTTCACAAATGAGGTTACAAGAAAAGTGGGCTTAACCTTGGAGGAAATTTTGTTGTTAAATGCACTTGAGATGGTGTAGTATTGTAATGGGTGACCTCTCAGGAAGTGATGTAGGAGCATCCTAGGATTCTTGGCAATCCTATATCAACCAAAAATATGTTTGTCTTTGAAGGTAGATTGTTAGTTTTGATTCTAGTTTGGTGGAGTACTTGCTCAGTTTGGGAGACTGGTTGCTCAGTTTCAGTGTTTACCAAGGTGCTCAACCTCTGAAGAATGCTCAGTAATTGAAGGCTTAGGTCACTTATGGCACTCGGTGATAATTGTTTTCCTCAGTTAGGCTTGACACGGTCAGTGTTTGGTGCTCGGTTATTTCTCTGTTGCTCGGTGTTCTTTCTTACTGACTTGGTTTGTTTGGTTGGATCAGCTTGGCCGACTGGTTCCGTTGATTTGGGTCATGCTCCTCAAGTTATGGGTTGACCGTTGGACATGTGGGGACCTAGATCTGGCATGTTGCATTCTTCTATATGGATCTGATGACTGTTTGAAGGCCAACATGGCTGATTTTATTTATTGTAAGGCTATTTGAGAGCCAACTGATGTTTTGGCATTTAATATTTGTATATCCTATTGAGCTGACTTGTGGCTAGGATTTTGTATTTAAATGGATCTTTGGGTAGATGTTGAGGCATCACTTTCTGATCAGATAGTGGGAAAAGAAAGGTTAGTATCCTGCAAGCTTAGGAACAGGAAGATTTCTTGGAAGTTTGAGTACGAATTTAGATCTCTCCTGGATGCCTACCAATGTGTTGCATGTTGTAGACCTGGGCTAGCTGAATATTGATGTTGTAGAGAAGATTTGGATCTTGTAAGATCTTGTAGAGTATTACTTGCTTTGTATCTAGCTGTAACCAGGAAGGCCTTACAGCCTAGCACATTGCATGTAATCGATTATTTGATGAACAAAGACTTATGTTCTATTTTAGATTTGTTGTTGTTGTTGTGTATTTCCACTGCATATTGGTTTGGCTACAAGGTCGATCAGTCCTTAATTGGATCCACCAACCTTGACTACATTAGGTGGTATCAGAGCAAAGTTGGTTCCTGTTTGAGCAGAGTTGATCTTGTGAGAAAAGTTTGTTCATGTTGGAGCTGAGTAGATCTTGTGTGTCTGCACCTAGATCTTGATTTAAAGATGCCTCTGAGGAGAAATCCTGAGATCTCAGAGGAAGAGGAAGCTACTAGAGAATTTAGTCTTGATGATTTTAGGGCTTTGCAGAAACAAGTGCAAGACCTATAGGAGGAATTAAGATAGAAGAAGCCTACCTTGAAAGAGGATAGTGATGATGAATATGATGAAGATCATTTTGAAGAAGCTATAAAAGAAGCTAGAGATCCTGAGGAGAATCGAATCTTGAAAGCTATGTCTAAGATTGGGAAAAGACCTAAGATTGAAGTTTCTGCATTTGTTGGAAGCCTTATAGGCTAGAAGAGTTGATTGATTGGATCAATGAGATTGATGAGTACTTTGAGTATGAAGAAATAGAAGATCCTGATAGAGTTAGATTTCCAAAGACTAAGTTGAAGGGTCATGCAAATATCTGGTGCAGACAAGTTCAGTTGGAAAGAGGTATAAGAGGAAAAGAAAAGATCACTAAGTGGAACCGAATGGTTGATCATTTGAAGAAGCAATTCATTCCGGTGGATTATGAATTGGACATGTTTAAGAAGATGCAAGCTTTGAAGCAGACTAACAAATTGGTATAGGAGTATACCAAGGATTTTTACAAAATCCTGATTAGGACTGGTCATTCTGAAGCTAATAAAGAGAAGGTTTCTAGGTATGTCTATGGTTTGAGACCAAGTATTCAGGAAGAATTACTTACTGTGTGGATGACAACAATAGGAGATGCTTATCAGATGGCATTAAAGATTGAAGAGAAGCTGAATAAGAAGTATGAAGGAAGAAAGAACAGTAAGAACCAAGGTGGTAAAACTGGTGAGATAGTTGTTGAAAGTAATCTGATAGAGAATCCTAAGTCTGATGTGGGATCTAGGAGTGGTCAAGTTACTAAGAATGTTGGACAGAAGGGAAGGTGGAAGAATGAGTTCACCAGTACTTGTAATAACTCTGGTGAATCTGGTCATAGAAGCTTTTATTGTCCTAAGAAAAGGGTGGCACTGGTTTCTGAAGAAGATATTGTGAATGTTGCAGAAAAAGGTGAGACTCTTATCACTAGGAGATTAGCTGCATGTGTCCATGAAGTGATGCAAAGAAGGAATTTATTCAGAACCAGATGTAAGTGCAAGCATAAGGTATGTAATGTCATAGTTGATGGTGGCAATTTTGAGAACTTTGTTTCAGATGAAATGGTTAGTAAATTGAGTTTAGAAACAAGGAAACATCCTAATCCTTATCAGATTAGTTGGATACAAGATGTTTCTAAGGTTAGAGTTGAAGAACAATGCTTGGTTAATTTTTAGATTGGATCTTACCAAGATGAGATATTGTGTGATGTATTGCCTATGGATTCTTGTCATATGTTGCTCGGTAGACCTTGGCAATTTCATAGGAATGTTTTGTTTGATGGTCGTGCTAATACCTATGTGGTTAGGCATGAAGGAGCTCAGCATAAGCTGATACCTTTACAAGAAATAGGGGTTAAGAGATGTGGATTTATCAAGTGTTGTCCT
The DNA here is from genome assembly GCA_027943335.1 of Chamaecyparis obtusa. Taxonomy (NCBI): domain Eukaryota; kingdom Viridiplantae; phylum Streptophyta; class Pinopsida; order Cupressales; family Cupressaceae; genus Chamaecyparis; species Chamaecyparis obtusa. Next base: position 109,065 of record BSBK01000325.1, on the reverse strand, counting down.
TATGACAAACCTCAGGAGTAGAGGGTTGATGAACCTATTCCTACGAAGTCTAGTTTGAAGGAGGAGAATGATATACCTAAAGAGTTTGTTGAGATTAAGAGGTAGATGATCTTTCTGATAGAGATGGTATAGCAGATGGTGACATTTATGACACTGTAAGGAAACTCAGATGTGGAAATAGCTTCCTGCGCTAATCTCTATAGAAGAGTATTGTGCAAATTCTTATAAATCCTTACAATTTTAGATTTTTTAACTACTTTAACAAAGATATTGCAACCACATACCATACATATATAAAAATAGAGAATGACACAATGATATATCCTGGGAAAAACCTTTCAGTAAAAAACCCCAGCACTCCAAAACTTGCACAATGTATTATCTTCAACACAAAGATTACAATACACTTGCAATGCAAGTTCTTTCAAGAAATGAGAGACAAAGCCAACAAGACTTAAATTTCTATTATATCTCTCCCATAGGAGTAGCATCATATAGATAGACTCCTCTAGACCCAAACATAGGCACAACCACCAAGACCCATGCACAAAGCCACATTTACATAGTTGTTACATGCAATCCCAAGAATAGGTGTCCATCCCTAGAATAGACTATGACAGCTTGTCATAGAATCTGCCAAAAATAATGGTCACAAGAGAAGTGTAAGGGAATCTATCATACCAACCTATTTTTGGCATATTCTCTTACACACACCAACCACTTCTTCTTGTGCACCCAAATAGGCCCAAGTCATAAGATGCTCTTACACCTGTCATAGCACATTCCTTAAATAGTTCTTACGCATCATAGGAATCCGTCATGACCATTTCAGTCATGATCTCCTTACGCACAAGATGTTGACACATCAAGTGGAGTGACACATCAACATGCCAACTAGACATGCACACTCACACTTAATTACATTATTTGCAAAAAACACATTTACAAAACAAATAATAAGAATAGGAATTATCCAAGGTTGAGACACCTTATTCCTAACATTCTCCCACTTGTCAAACACCTTGTAAGAGCAACAGGAACATAACAGGAACTTTAACCGCTATAGACCAAAAGGCCCATAGACTCTGAACACCATCTAAACTTCTCAGTGCCCACTGGTTTCATTAATGCATCTGTAACATTCTTCACAGTAGCTACCTTCTCCAAATTTACCTTTCCATCTTCCACCATATCTCTCACAAAGTGAAACTGCACATCAATGTGCTTCGTTCTGGAATGGAAAGTTGGATTCTTTGCAAGGCAAACAGCGCTCTGACTGTCACACCAAATAGTAATTTGTTCTGTATCAACACCAACATCAGAACACAATATTCTAAGCCAAATGGCTTCTTTACAAGCATGAGTATCAACCATGTACTCATCTTCTGTAGTGGACAAAGCAACCACAGGTTGTCACTTACTCATCCAACTGATGGCACCACCAAACATAGTGAACACATAAGCACTGGTGGATCTCCTGCTATCAATATCACCTGCCCAATCTGAATCCACAAACCCATGAATACAAACTAAATGCAGAGATCTAGAAGAGTTACCATGATAACATATGGAGTAATCTGATGTACCCCTCAAATATTTGAATACTCGCTTAACTGCATACCAATGTACCCGTCCAAGATTAGGAATAAACCAACTCAGGACTCCCACTACTTGGGCAATGTCTGGTCTAGTACAGACCATAGCATACATAAGACTACCAACTACACTATCATAAGGTACTCTACTCATGTCCTCCACCTCATTAGGAGATTTTGGACAATCATCTACAGATAAATTTCTTCCCACAGAAATAGGAACACATAGTGGTCTACAATCTACCATGTTGAACCTATCCAACACAGACTTCACATACTTACTTTGACTCAAGCAAAGTTTTCTATTAGACCTGTCTCTACTAATTTCCATACCCAAGATGTACCTAGCTGCCCCGAGATCTTTCATCTCAAACTGTGCTGACAACTAAGATTTAAAATCAGAAATCATACCCTTACCCTTCCCAAACAGCAAAATATCATCAACATATAATGCAACAATAAGAAGGCAATCATTTTCAACTCTGAAATAAACACAATGATCTGATTTTGATCTTACAAATCCAATTGACAACACAAAGGCATCAAACTTAAGGTACCACATCCTAGGAGATTGCTTCAAACCATATAGAGATTTCTTTAATTTGCAAACTAAGGATTCTTTACCTTTAACAATGTAGTGCTCAGGCTATGACATATAAATCTCTTCCTCCAAATCACCATGAAGGAAAGTTGTCTTCACATCCATCTGTTCTATCTCTAAATCATATGATGTAGCAAGAGATAACAGAAATCTAATGGATGTCAACTTTGCAACAGGAGAGAATATTTCACCATAATCTATTCCCTCTACCTGTGAATACCCCTTTGCAACCAATCTAGCTTTATACCTTTCAACACTGCCATCTGCATAGAATTTCTTCTTGAACACCCATTTACAGCCAACAGATTTTCTCCCTTTAGGCAAAGGTACAAGGTCCCAAGTTTTGTTTTTCTCCAATGAAGCCATCTCATCATCCATAGCCTCAATCCAGGAACCTGCATCTTCCATGCCCAAAGCCTCTTTCATAAATCTAGGCTCATCAGTGTTAGTAATCAAAGCAAAGGCACAACTAGAATCTAACATAGAATAACCAAACCTTTCTAGGTTCTTTCTTTCTCTCGTGGATCTCCTCAAGGGCTGCAGTTGAGGTTGTTCTTCCTCTTCTTCTAAACTATCAGAGCTGCTAGAGCTCTCCTCATCATTAGGCCCAACATGGTCTCTCTGTTGAGTCTTCTCAGGGGTAGGAGGCAACTGAACAACATCTTTTTCCTTTTCTTTTTCATCTGGTTGTAGCACAATAGGAGAAGATGTTAGCTCTCTGAAAATAACATTTCTACTATACAACACCTTACTAGTCACAGGATCCCAAAGCTTGTATCCTTTCACACCAGCACTATATCTGATGAAAATACATTTAACGGCTTTGTTTACCAACTTAGATCTTTTCTCCTTTGGAACATGTGCATAAGCTTCACAACCAAAAACATGAAGATGTCTAATTGAAGGCTTCTTACCAGACCACACCTCCATGGGTGTCTTACCAACAAGGGCTAATGTAGGAGATCTGTTAACTAGATAGCAAGCAGTGGCCATAGCTTCGGCCCAAAACCTTTGTTCTAAACCAACTCCACTAAGCATACTCCTAGCCTTCTCCATCAGTGTCCTGTTCATTCTCTCTACAACTCCATTTGTTGTGGGGTATAAGGAGTTGTCTTATGCCTCTCGATACCTTGTTCTTTACAGAACTATTCAAACTCTGCTAAGCAAAACTCACCACCATTGTCAGTTCTCACACACTAAATCTTCTTACTAGTCTGATTCTCTACAAGAGCTTTAAATTCCTTCAACCGACTAAAGACTTGTGTCTTACTTTTAAGGAAATAAATCCACATCCTTCTACTGTAATCATCTATGAAAGATATAAAAAATAAAAACTTGGAGATTGAAGGAACTTTTACAGGACCAAATACATTAGAATGAATAAGATCCAAAACATCAGAAGATTTGTGAGAACTAGAGTAAAACTGAACATGATTTTGTTTACCATAGACACAGTGTTCGTAGAAGTCAAACTTGAGATTGCAATCATTTAACCCCTCAATGAGATTTTTATTTTTCAGGATTCTGAAACCTTTTTCACCAATGTGGCCAAATCTCATATGCCACAACATTGTCTTTTCTGCAGGAAGCTTACCTTCCAAAGTGTTTGCACTACCATCAGAACCAATAGCCACAGACTTCTTCACTGCTTGTTCAGATGGTGAGGATGAAGAACTATTACATAGGGGAATACATGCATCTAGCTGAAATAAGGTACCTCTCCTAGTACCCCTTGCAAGCACTATCGATCCTCTCATCATCTTGCATCCTTCTTTCAAAAAAACAACTTGCACACCTACATCATTCAGCATACTTACAGATAATATGTTTTGTGCCAAACCTAGAATGTGCATAACTCTGTTGATTCCCTTTACTCGTCCATCAGGAAATTTGATAGTGACCCTTCCACGTCTAACTATCTTTAGGTGAGAATCATCACCCAAGTACACCTTTCCACCATCGAACTCTTCATATTTTGAGAACCAGTTTTGATGAGAGGTCATGTGAAAAGATGCACCCGAGTCAACCAACCACACATCATCAGATGCATGGGCTGCCAAAGCTGCGATGAATGCATCGCCATCTTCTTGAGATCTTTCTGAAGCTGAATCTGAACCTTTCTTCTTCTTCTTCGGCTCTTTGCAGTCTTTACAGAAGTGCCCAGATTTATCACAGTTCCAACATTTTGCCTTGGACTTTTTGGAAGTCTTTGACTTCCCATAGGATTTGGATCTACCCTTATTGTCATTTTTCTTCCCTCTTTCAGTGGATCTCCCACGAATAGCAAGGGCTTCTTTTTCCCAAAATGGAAGCCTTTCTCTGCATCTCCTCTGATAGTAGTGAAGACACCACATCATCCATTTTGAAGGTGACTAAAGTGCTTCTGAGAGCCATCACAAGATGGTCCCATGAATCTGGTAAAGAACACAAAAGTGTGTAGCAACGATCCTCCTCCTCTAACTTGACACCAGCTGATGTCAATTGTGTAGCCAGCAAATTAAATGCATTTAAATGATCCGTTAAGGATCCACCTTCCTCCATTCGTAGAGAGTACAACTTCTTCCTCAGGAACAACTTGTTCACCAGAGATTTGACCTGATACACGGCCGCAAGTCTTTCCCACAAACTATTTATGGTTTTCTCATCTAGAACATTCAGAAGGACTGCATCGGTTAAACAAAGTCTTATGAGACCCTTAGCTTTACAGTCTTTGATATCCCAATCTGCTTGAGCTATAGTTGCTGGTCTTGGAGCACTTGAAGTCACTTCCCATAGGTCACGATCTTCCAACATGTCTTCCATCTTGAGTTTCCACAACTCAAAATTAGTGCCATTAAATTTCTCCACCTCCATTCTTCCATATGATGAACTTGCCATCTCAATCTGCAAATAAGATTCAGAATGCTCTACAAAAAACTCCCACTCAAACTTGAGATTAGCTAAAAAAAACCCTACCCAACAACTAGGATCAAAAGTTGATCAAGCTCTGATACCACTTGTAAGGAAACTCAGGTGCGGAAAAAGCTTCCTACGCTAATCTCTATAGGAGAGTATTGTGCAAATTCTTATAAATCCTTACAATTTTAGATTTGTTAACTACTTTAACAAAGATATTGCAACCACATACCATACATATAGAAAAATAGAGAATGACACAATGATATACCCTGGGGAAAACCTTTCGGTAAAAAACCCAAGCACTCCAAAACCTGCACAATGTATTATCTTCAACACAAAGATTACAATACACTTGCAATGCAAGTTCTTTCAAGAAATGAGAGACAAAGCCAAAAAGACTTAAATTTCTGTTATATCTCTCCCATAGGAGCAGCATCATATATATAGACTCCTCTGGACCCAAAAATAGGCACAACCACCAAGACCCATGCACAAAGCCACATGTACACAGTTTTTATATGCAATCCCAAGAATAGGTGTCCATCCCTAGAATAGACTATGACAACTTGTCATAGAATCTGCCAAAAATAATGGTCACAAGAGAAGTGTAAGGGAATCTGTCATACCAACCTATTTTTGGCATATTCTCTTACACACACCAACCACTTCTTCTTGGGCGCCCAAATAGGCCCAAGTCATAAGATGCTCTTACACCTGTCATAGCACATTCCTTAAATAGTTCTTATGCATCATAGGAATCTGTCATGACCGTTTCAGTCATGATCTCCTTACGCACAAGATGCCAACACATCAAGTGGAGTGACACATCAACATGCCAACTAGACATGCACACTCACACTTAATTACATTATTTGCAAAAAATACATTTACAAAACAAATAATAAGAATAGGAATTATCCAAGGTTGAGACACCTTATTCCTAATAGACACAAAGAGATGCAGATGATATTGAGTTGATTGACGAGTCTGAAGAAGATGAGCCTTACCAAAGCACTGATGTGATCAGTAGTGGTCAGAGTTGATTGCTATCAGTTGTTGACCGGAAGGATAAGAAAAGTGGAAGGCAGAAGAACTTGTTGTAGGGAGAGATGAATGAAGTAGAGACTACTTGGGATGAAGGACAAGAGGAGATATGGGTGAGGAACAAATTTGGCATACCTGTTCTGATTCCCTTGAGCTGATTTCCTTATGAGAAAATCTTTCTTACCTGGGGTGTCTGATGCAGGAGCATCCTAGGATTCTTGGAAATCCTATATCAACCAAAAATATGTTTGTCTTTGAAGGTAGATTGTTAGTTTTGATTCTAGTTTGGTGGAGTACCTTCTTGGTTTGGGAGATTGGTTGCTCAGTTTTAGTGTTTACCGGGGTGCTCGGCCTCTGAAGAACACTCGGTAACTGAAGGTGTCGGTTACCTCTAGCACCTGGTGATAACTACATTCCTCAGTCATGCTTGGCATTGTCGGTGTCTGGTGCTCGATTATTTCTCTGTTGCTCAGTGTTCTTGCTTACCGACTTGGTTTGTTTGGTTGGATCGGCTTGGCCAATTGGTTCTATTTATTTGGGTCATGCTCCTCGAGTTATGGGTTAACTGTTGGATGAGTGGGGACCTAGATCTAGTGTGTTGCATTCTTTTATGTAGATCTGATGACCATTTGAAGGCTGACATGGATGATTTTATTTATTGTAAGGCTATTTGAGAGTCGACTGATGTTTTGGAATTTAATATCTGTATATCCTATTGAGCCAACTTGTGGCTAGGATTTTGTATTTAAATGGATGTTTGGGTAGATGTTGAGGCATCACTTTCTGATCAAATAGTGGGAAAAGAAAGGTTAGTAGCCTGCGAGCATAGGAATAGGAAGATTGCTTGAAAGTTTGAGTACAAGTTTAGATCTCTCTTGGATGCCTACCAGTGTGCTGCGTGTTGTAGACCTGGAATAACTTAATACTAATGTTGTAGAGAAGATTTGGATACTGTGAGATCTTGTAGACTGTTACTTGCTTTGTATCTAGACGTAACCAAGAAGGCCTTACAGCCCTACACATTACATGTAATCGGTGATTTGATGAACAAAGACTTATGTTCTATTTCAAATTTGCTGTTGTTGTTGTGTATTTTCGTTGCATATTGGTTTTCCTGCAAGGTCAGTTGGTCCTTAATTGGATCCACCAACCTTGACTGCATTAGGAAGTCTATGTGCTTCACCTTTATGAGAATCTCCTAGATGCAATGTGTGCTAAGTGTTCCATTCATTCTCATGAGAGATAGGTTCTTGTGAGCCACTACTCATGAAACAAGGATCAATGAATTTGACTCAAAAACTAAATAGTTGAATCTTGATAACAATATCACAACAAAATCACTAGTTAAGAACACAACCCATCTTGAAACCAACAATACAAAAATAGAAGATATGGAGTAATTTACTAAGGGAAAACTCGTTACATTTCAACTATTTTACATTAAATTTAGTTAGAAGAGAAATGAAAAATGCAATGTTACCCATTAACACCCATTACATTTTAGTAATTCTAAATCGCATATTTAGCTAGTTGAGAAAATTAAATTATACTCGAATCTAATGTATTGATATTTTCAACCTAACTAAATAATCCCTAATCATGTATAGAAATTAACTTGTAGAGAAAAACACACATAATAGAATCGTATACTCTAATTTTGTAGTTATCAATGCCACCATTGTCTCCTATCAAATTTGTCCAGCTTTGGAAACAATGGCAAGGGATCATTTTTAATTACACCAACAGACGTATTACAATAACAAACGAATGAAAAACCCTCCAATAAAAACAAATGGCACAATGCATTCCATTTTCTTAATTACATTTTTTTAATTGATTTTTTTTGTAAATATATTCTATGATTTATATTTGCAATATTTTTTGTTTTGAAAATAGAAGTAATATTTTTTGATTTTTTATTGTTTCAAAAATGCAAAAATAGAAATTTTATTACATTTTATAAAGGCATTTATTTCATAAAAATAAAAATAGAAAATCTATTAACTATGGAGCAAAGCTCAAAACAAAAAGCACGATCCATTATATTTTCTTAATTACATTTTTTTAATTAATATCTTTTTGTGCATGTATTTTATAATAGATATTCTCAAGGTTTTTTTTATTAAAAGGAGGAAAATAGAAATTCTATCACATTTTATAAATGCAATGCTTTTTAAATTTTATTTTTTTGTGAATATATTTTATAATTGATATTTTCAATTTTTTTTGTTTTAAAAATGAAAAATAGAAATTCTATTACACTTTGTAAAGGTAATGATTGTTTATAAATAGAAAAATAAAAAATATATTACTACGCAACAAAACACAATGTAAAATCAATGATATTTTTTAGTTGTAAATATAAACTATGGATAGGAAAAAATAATGCCAATATCATCTATTCTCAATCTCATGAGAGTTCAACCAACGGAAGGAGGGGTTAGGAATTTGAATAAATTCATCAAGTGTTTATGATTGTGAATTGTTCTGCAAAAAGTGTTATGATTGTGGATTGTACTGCCTAAAATTTTTCAATAATTTCACTTAAATGAATGTTCTTTTCCAGGCATAACTTATGCTAACATTCCTTTTTTTCTTGTTTTGAATTTTCCATTATGCTGACATTCACATTTGATCATTGTGAAAAAATGAAAAAATGATAGACAACTTATCAAACGAAAGGCCAAAGAAAACAAAGTAAATTATTAGAAAATAATTGATACAGTAAATTTTTGTTCAAATTTACTTTCCTGTATTTTAAGTGTTCTTATATAACATATTATACCTAATATCTTCTTCTAGAAATATCTTAAATAAATAAAAAATCAATAAGAGACATCAATTTTATTTAATTATTTATATTTCTAAGATGTCATTCATTTCAAATGACTTAAATTACTTTTTTAAATTCATATTGCCTAAATACACCGAAGTCTACATTTATGTTGTTCTATTCTATTTCCTTCTTAACTTTGTACATTATGTTAGTACTCTTTGGAAAATCAAGATACTTTTCTTGAATCCATTCCTGCCATTGTTAATGATGCCACCAACAAAGCTTTAACTAATATCCCTTCTTTGGAAGAAGTCAAGTCTGTTGTCTTTTCTTTTGAAGGTGATAAATCCTCGGGTCCAAATGGGTTCCCTATGTTCTTCTTTCATAAATGTTGGCATATTATTGGTGTGGACATTTGCAATGTTGTTAAAGAATTCTTTGGAGCTAGATCTTTGTTAAAAGAGATTAATGATACCTTTACTGCTCTGATTCCTAAGAAGCCTGGTATTGATTCAGTGGATTCCCTTAGATGATTAGCCTATGTAACTCTATGTACAAAATTTTATCTAAACTTATAACCTCTCATTTTCTGGCTATTATTCCTCAAATCATCTCTCCTCAACAAAGTGGATTTGTTCTTGGTAGGTAGATCCTCAATTCGATTATGAAGGTTCATGAGGTGATTCACTCCACTCATGTTTCTCTTAACCCTGGCTTTCTTTTGAAACTGGATGTTTCGAAGGCTTATGATCGGGTGGACTAGGACTTGTTGATCAAGGTGTTGAGATCTTTTGGTTTCGGTGACAATTTCCTCAAACTGATTTACTAGCTCATTAGTACTTCTACTACTACAATTATGGTTAATGGATCCCCCTCTAGATTTTTCAAACCTTCCAGGGGGCTTTGGTAGGGAGACCCTCTATCTCCTATCCTATTTTCTATCATGTCTAAATGTCTGGGGCATTATCTCCAATATTTAGTCTCCACCAGTTCATTCAAAGGTCTCTCCCTGTCTTCAACCTCTAGACCTTGTTCTCATGAACAATTTGTGGATGACACTATCATCATGGGTTTTTCCTCTATCTAGGAAGCTAAGGCTATTAAACAAGCTCTTACCACTTATTCCTTAGGTTCTGGTCAATCCATTAATTGGGATAAGAGCTCTTTATTTTTTATCAATACTATGGAGGATAGGCAGTTTAGAATTGCTAGAATTATTGGGTGCAGAACTTATTCCTTTCCTGCTACCTATCTTGGCCTTCATCTTGGTCTTAAACCTCCTGATTCCTTTTTGGCTGGTATTGTCAAAAGATTTAATAGAAATTTGGCTGGTTGGAAAGGCACGTTACTAATTTAAGCTAGTAAACTTCAGCTCTTGAAGACCTCTCTACAGAGCCTCCCCATTTATTCTCTTAGTCTATTTAAAATTCTTGGTAAACATGCAAATATTATTGAAAAAATTTAGAGGAATGTTTTATGGTCAGGAGTGGAAGACAGAAAGAGACTAGCTCTGGTGGCTTGGGATAAGGTTTGTACTCCTAAAAAGTGGGGGGGGGATGGGCATTCACCCTTTAATATTTACTAATGTGGCACTTCTGGCCAAACAAACTTGGAGGATTTTTGGGGAAATGAGAGAATGGAATGAAATTATCCATAAAAAGTATCTCTTCTCTTTTTCCCACATCTCTAAATTTTGGAAAATAGATCTGAAAGTGCAAGGCTCTTCCATTTGGAATAGTATCCAAAATTCTAAGGAGGCAACCTCTAAAGGGGCTAAGTGGTATCTTGGCAATGGCAGAAGAATCAGGTTTTGGGATGATTGCTGGTCAAAGATTGTCTTATTAGCTCTATCTCTGCTTTTAACCTTTCATTAACCTCTGCAATCAGAGATTTGGGTCTAGAATTAGGGACTACTGGATAAATGGTTCATGGATTGACCTCTCCTTAGTGAATGAAGCGCTTAAGCCTTTGATGTTGGATCTGATGATCTGGAAGGTTAATTCATCTAGAGAAGATGAGTTTTTTTGGGTATTCTTCCTTCTGGTGTCTTCTCTATGGCCTCTTGTTTTGAGCTCTTACTGAAGCAATTGATTCCTCTCCCCTTTTGGGCTCAAGTGTGGGACAAAAGTTTAATTCTAAAAATTAATATTTTTTTCTGGCTGGTTTTGCAAAATAAAATTCTTACTATAGACAACCTCCAGAAACATGGTATGATTTTGAGTAATAGATGTTTCCTCTGTAAGAAAGTTGAGGAGTCATTCTTCAATCTCGCCATAGATTTTTTCTTTTCTTGGGAAGTCCGGTGTCTTTTGTTACAATGTTGGTAGATTAACTAGTTTTTCCCCAACAATATGGAGAATTTATGTATGCAGTGGAGAAAATTGGAGGTCCCCGTGGATCAGTAGTTGTGGAATCTTATTGCTCCCCACATGATATGGAGGTTATGGAGAGAACGCAATGATAGAGTCTTCAGGAATAATGAACTCCCACCTATGGTGATTGTTGAGAAGATTAAGAGAAGTCTCAAGGAAAACTACATATCGTTGACTGGTAGGATGTTGGACTTCAATGCTGGTGTTTTCAGTGCTGGGCCCACAAATAAAATCTCAACTCAAAGGGAGAATGTCATCTAGCTCTCTCCTCCGCTGGGATGGATTAAAATAAAATTTGATGGTGCTACAAAGGGCAACCCAGGCCTAGTGGTTTGTGGTGGACTCATTCGCGATGACATGGCTAATTTCCTTGTAGCTGTGGCAATGCCCATTGGGGTTCAAAGAAACCACATGGCGGAAGCCATGGCCCTCCTACAAACCCTTAAAATTATAAAGAAAGACATGGCTCAAAATATTTAGATCGAAGGAGATTCAATGAATATATTAAGGTGCATCAATGAAATGACAAAACCATCATGGTCCATTAAGGCAATAATCAAGGAAGCCCAGGTAATTATTAAGTCTTTTAAGCAAGTCATTATTTCTCATGCTTATCGAGAAGCAAATTGTACTGCTAATGAGTTGGCCAACTTTGTGGTTAAAGCTAAGGACATCATGATCTGGCACGGATGTTGCAATCTCACCATTGATATGAAAGCAAAGCTGGCTTTTCACAGGTCTCAAAGCAAAAGGGTGGATTGGGCGTATCTCAAGAAGTTATGATGATTAGACACATTTTAGCGAAAAAGGGTAATATGATTATGGAAAGTGGTGTCTTTCTTGAGATTACTAATTGCAGACACAAGTTAATCTCTATTTATTTCAAAGTTGCCTTTTCTTTCAACATTTGGTTTTTCTCTTCTTATGCTACTGTCATTGTTATCTTTGAGATCATGGGTGGTGGGCTAAATCGAAGGGAACCGAAGGATTGTGCAAAATGGAAAAAAATGTCAGAGGTCTGGGAAACTCTCACAAAGGGGGGTCTTACTACCTATATGGAACGATTGCATGGGACTAAAGACAGTGCTACGAAAATGTTTGTTGGGTCCTAGAAAGATGGGGTAGTTACTATAGCTGGTCTCACTATGAACATAACTAAGGAACTCATTGTTGAGGTGTCCGGGCTTAGCCTCAAGGGCATCAAATTTTATAGACATAAGAAAATTTTGCAAAAGGCGATCCGGCACTTCCCCAAAAGAAAAGTTGAAGGGCAGAGTCTGGTGAAAGATTCCAGTGGTTGCTATGATGTTGTGGCATTCAAAGAAATCTGTGTGACGGTTATGATGGTGATCATGGAATATGTTACCCTAGATGATAGGTTTAAACACACCCATTCCTACCATTTTGTGTTGATCTGTCATTTCCATCATAAGATTAGGGTGTCGTTGCCTTACTATATCCTTCAATCCCTCTAGCTTAGTATTTCTCATCATAGAAAGAAAGAGAAGAAACCCATTCTGCATGAAGGGCTTATTCTCCTCATTGTAGAACACATTAAGAAGACTATCATCTCTAGCCCTATCATTTCTTCACCTAAAACCTCTAGCTTAGCTAAGAAACGTATTAGGGAGATGGTTGTTAAAGAGGAGAGTCCTTCTGGTAAAAACTTAAGAAAGGATAAGGATGGAGGTATGGATACTGATACCACTGCTAAGAGTGTGGATGGTTATGAGGACACGGCTGATTCAACTGAGGAAGGTAGTGATGCTTTGACTTCGATGTCAAATACGGCTTCAAGGGATTATGAGAACATGGAGGAGGAGGTTGATGGTACTATGGAGGTGGGGATACCTCTAGGATCAAGAATAACAATGATGATGACAAAAAAGAGGAGGATGTTGGTGGTCAATAGGTCCCCATCTTGGTGGAGTATGATAGTTCTAAAGAACATGACATGCCCATCTCCCCTAAGCTAGAGGTTATCATGGAGGTCTGTTCAAATATTCAGATTGATGCCCCTAACATGGATAATATTTCCCCTAATGCAGATACGGCTTCCCCTAGAGTGGAAAGTTAATGTCCCTGCCTATTCTCAAAACATTCCCTTTCCCAAGATTGTTGATATGTAGGAACAGAATGTTCAACTGCTCAAATAAGATATGGATGACAAAATTGACCCTCCCTTTGGGGTTCTCCAAACTGCAAAGGCAACTTCTATGTATTCATTTCATTTATTGAAATGGATATTTCAGGAAATAAAAAATTTAAATTTAAAATGTCGTTCTATTTTTACTAAGGTTGATTCCCTGCAGGAAAGGTTGGAGTTTGGCTTGAATTCTTTGGATGGAAACATGAACAATGACAGGTACAAGAAGGTGCAAGAAATGCAAGTTAGAATGGATATGCTAGAGAATGCCATGAAGAAACATATGCAGGATAATTATTTGTTCATGGGTTTTGTCATGGACTATTTTCTAACCATCAAAGTGGAGCTGGACGTTGGCTCCCCCAGCAAGAAACCTGAGGAGGATAATGAGGATATGGAAGAGGAGGGCCCAGGTAAATGTACCTGATTTGTGAAAAGGAGAAATATCCAAGAAAGAATCCAAGAGCTTTTCGACTTCAATGCTACCGTAAAAAAGATCTCTGAGGCGAAGAAGGAAGCAGATGAAACTCATAAAGAGTTTGCTTAGTTCCCTGGGTTCCTGGTGCTGGCCTTTTTTTGGTTCTCCCTGGTAGTCATTCTTTTGCTGGTGTTTGGTTTTGAGGTTTATTTTGTTGGGTTTGTTTTTGGTGGACTGGGTCCCAGTCCTATTTCTCTTTAGTATGCTTAATGTTAAAACTTTTATTCTCTACTTGTACGGGGTTTTGGGTCCCCTTTAAAACCTATTTTTTCTTGTAATCAAAAACTTTGTACATTATGTTTATATCAAGAAAATTTCTACAAATTTATCTAATTATCTAACCTTAAAAAAAATATTTCCTCCACTTATATGACATGAATTTTTTATATTATGATTTACTTTAATAACATAAATTTTAGTTTAGTTTAGAATCAAATATACTGTAGTCACCACCCTTAATTACTACTAAATACTAGTTAAAAACATCAATCTTCAATTTGTTCTACCAATCATCTTTCATTAGTTTAGAAGTGGTGATTTTGAATCTCCTATGTTCAATATGGTGGCAACTACTCGATATCACACTTCATGCTTACTCATGATGGCATTTTAACTTCCCTAGCTAGGGTCATCCTTAAACCCAAACCTAAGCCTCAAGGATTCATTTCTAATGACCCTACCTACATATCCTCTCATGGGAGTTAGAGGCTTCATAGTTTGTAGTTAGAGGGATCTCACTCTCTCCTCTTGAAAAGATCTTGATTCTCTCTTTAACCATGATAATTAATTAAGTGTAACCTTTTAGCATAGTCTCATCATAATTAAAGATACTCATTTTCATGGGGTTTTGTTTCCATATCCACCTTTACCAATGATTAGTTGCACCAAATTACACATATTCATAAGGGTCATATCATAAATTGCACACATTTTGTTATCTTGAGCATACATCACATATACACAAAGGACTAGCTCATACACATCACAAATACACAAGATGGATATCCTTACCATACAACACATACATAGTGAGTAGATCAAACATACATCACAATGAAAATAAATATTATCTCTTAAATGATTCAAAAGATAATAGTTATTGATTGGCTCATATAAGCATCATGAATAGCATAATGACTAGTTCTTGTAGGCATGACAAAGAAAATGGTAGCTGGCCTATAATTAATGGCTAACAATCCCTTTTCCATAGTGCATTCTAGAGAGAATGAATATTGGTATATTACACACCACACCATGGGTCCCATTCCTTTCCATGGTCTTTAGCACCAGCGAATACTTGGGAAGAGAGTTTGGTGCATCCCATACTACACTAGGGATCTATCCTCAACCCAACAAGGTGAATTTTACCATTTCCACATCAAAATAAACCCAAGGTCATATCATGAGGTTCATCTAATTATCACCTACATATTCCTCATTAGAATTTATCTTCCCTATAGTCCATCAAATAGCTAAGCAATGAGGACATCCATCGTCGGCATGAATTTGGCCCCTAGGCCCACCTGATCCTGGTAGAATCGATCCAATCCCTAGATCAATACAAGTACCCCTCACCTACATGAAACTGATGGTAACCATCTTCTAGCTAGGTGGTATGGATGAAAAACTACTGACATAATACACTTCTTGACTACGGTCAATATCGAGTGGATAAGCTTATCTTAAGCGGGTCATAGTATTTATCATTCGATGATCAACTCAGATAGAGAAAACTAGTCTACATGCTAGAGGAATCCAAACCTCTACCTATGCCCTCATAGGGTCCTAACTCCATCCAATTTCATGAAATTCAACACCTATATTTGGCTTAGAATTATAACTAGAAGAAAGGTTCATAATTCAAAACAAGTAGATCACAATTGAATGATTGAGGAGTACCTACACATATTATTTTAAGTCGAGGATTAAATATTTTGAAACACAACAATTTCATAATCCAATGCATTGTGGCCTTGAGCACACATGTAACATTAAGTAGGTACCGACTATAAAATAGTCAATTGAATCCATTTCATTTGTCTTTATGTTCAAGGTGCATTATGTATTACATATAACTTATTTGGTTTTCTAAACTCTCCATAACCATTATTATTCATTTCTACCTCAACTGAAGCCTACTATAAAGAAAAGGTTAAACAAGGAATAACCTCAATTATTAAACTTATCCCCACCTAAACCCTCCCCTGCAGACTTGAGGTCATAGGTTTATCCTTCACCTAAGTGTTGCCTATGTTTGTGCTTCCAAATGAGTAAAAGTTACACATAGTTCTTCTTAAAAGTCTCTCAAAGGACCTACACATAAGTTTCCATAAACCCAAGGTTTCATTAATATTTCCCGTAATTCATAAGACTAATTTTGCAACTTAGAAACCCTTGTATAACAATTCCCCTTCAAGTTTATTAAATTCTTGGTTCAAACTCACCCTATCATTATTCTTAAACCAACTTGAACATCCAAAGATTTTTTAAACATAGGGGTTAAAATTATTACAACACAACATTACCTCAGTTATGTTCACATAATAGATTCAATATGGATGTTCTTATACTTGAGGGGTCAATAGATATCTTGCAATCATGTAGAATTCTTTAACCCAATTCTCAAATATCATTCTATAATTCTATTGAATGCCTTATTGTTACTTTATGCCAAGAGGATAAAATGACATTAAACAAACTTGTTACACATATTGCCACTTTGATAGAATTTTCTAAATGGTCTATT
Organism: Chamaecyparis obtusa; assembly: GCA_027943335.1. Taxonomy (NCBI): domain Eukaryota; kingdom Viridiplantae; phylum Streptophyta; class Pinopsida; order Cupressales; family Cupressaceae; genus Chamaecyparis; species Chamaecyparis obtusa. Next base: position 92,409 of record BSBK01000325.1, on the reverse strand, counting down.
ATTATATGCATCTAAATATAGTGCTACATAAATATTTTCAATATTACAAGTATTTAAAATGTCATAGTTCCTACATTTTAGGTTTATCCTTAGAAATGATTCTTACACAATCATACCATCATTCAATATATCCTATGATAGTTCCCCTATAAAATTATTGCACTTGGGATGTCTATAGACAACATGTGGTCATAGTATTGATATAATGCAAGGCCACTGAGAATGCCTCAACATGGCTTCAGGTGGGGGACCATTTCAATATGGTTCAATGATATCGAGTGCCATAAAATATATGACATCATCCTAATAAAGATATATAAATTCCTTTAGATCCTCAAAGACATATGTCAATATTCACAAACCTATGTTAAGAATTATTAATGTTTGAGTCACAATCAAGACAAATGGGAATACTAGGATTGTGTCTTCATATTAGATATACACTATAGTATTAATGGTAAAGATATTCCTAACATTCTAGTTTCGTCTTCCTTATGTAACCCATTTCCCTTATACTAGCTTGGTCTTTTGATCTAGATAAGGTTTAGCACTTGTGGTCTATAAGTAAATGCTTCTTGTAATTTTGGATGTCAACATGGTAGAATAGCCATGATATGATAAGATTATTTGATATGATTATCAAATGTATAGAACTCATGTTTAAAACTCATCCAGTAAACTTATACCTAGATTCATTATATACAATTTCATATCATATAACATTGTCTTAATCTTAAAAATTGATGTCTTCAATATAAGTGTGTCATGCATATTATAGTGCATTATCCATCTAAAAGGAGGCTTACATTAGTAATGATAAACTTGATTTTAAGTAGAATTAAAGTGAACACTATTGATGCAATCAATATCAAAGAATCCCCAAAGGAGATGTCAAATCTTGCAACTCGAGTCAACACAACGGAAAGAACAAAGAAATAAAGAGATTAAATCAAACATTACATATTTTATTATCATCAACATGTTTTTATATCAAATTATCTTCCAACATGTCGGGTTGTAAGGCATTCCTGATTATGGTCATATAGCATGAAATGAACCTCAGATTCTAATTCCAATCTTTTCAACCCCAAAGCTATCCTCTCTCAACTCTCTTCTACTCACCTACTCTCCCACACTCCCCCCTCTTACAATCGCAAGCCCTAAATTTATACACACTAGCCACCATAGGTCAGCATTCAAGATATTACATATCCCAAGACAAACATATTAGACCAGGTTGGCCTCGATCCCAAATAAATTACAGCATTTAATTATTTCACCAAGTGCGATCCAACCACCAAGTTGGCCACACATATATGTCCACCTTGAGATCCATGTCATTTAGCTTTGTCAATTGGAAACCTCCACCACAATCCTCAACAATCAACCGATGAATACAACTAAACCAGTAACATGAACAACACAACCAGCTGGAAAAGAACATGTCATATCTCACAATCCCCACCACTTGAGGTGAGATCATGGACATAGCCTCTATGAACAACAAGAAATAAACCCTTTTCATTGCACATACCAAAGATCTCCACATATCATTTGCACATAGAATCTCTAAAAGCTACTCAAAATAAGGAACTTCATCAGACCACAAGGAAATTCCTCCAAGATGATGTAAGATCACTAGGAACCCAAGATTCTCCTGCATCAGACACCCGATGTAGATAGAAAAGTGTGCCTCGCACTTTGATGCCACAAGAAAATCTAAACACAACCTCATATTGATCATCGGTTTCCCAATCCTCAAAGGCAAAAAGATAAACATGCACACAAGAAACCTCTACTTCCTCTAGTCAAACCTTTGAATCATATGCACTAAAACCAACCAGTCAACACACCTACTATCGGAAACAAACTCATCAGCATCCTCAGCATAATGCATCAAATCTACATTCTTCTTCATGAAAAAATCATGCAAAACATCACCTTCCACCATTAGCTTATCAGCAATAAGGAATTCTAGATGTCCACCATCTTCATCATCCACCTCTATATCCTTAACCACCATTTGCAATTCTACAACACAAGTAATAGCATCCAACTAGAGCAACCCAATCTGTAATTCCTCATCAAAAACAAAATTACCATCTCCACTAAAAACCCTATCAACAAGTTTATCAATACCAACATCCTCAACATTACCCTCAGAAAAAGCTAACTCCTCCACATCATCAGCAATCTCATACCAACAACATGATGCTCCGCAATTTCACATCAGATCATGAAAACCGACTTGATCTACCACCTCAACTTGAGAAAGGTTAGTGTTTACCTCTTCAGCAACAACACTAATTTTCCTTTTCCTTCTTTGAACAAGCCTTTTAATAGGACAAATAATCCTCTTTTGGATCATTAATTGCCAATTGCAATTCAACCTCCTGATCTCCTCCAACTTCTTCTCAAGTCGGATAAAGACCCTATCTTCAACCAATTGATCAACCTTTCTCATTAGCTTCTTCCCTTCTCTCCCAAAGTGCAACTGCCTCAGATCGGCAATCTGATTGCAACATTCCAGTTGCCTCGCAATCGACAATCTATTGAACATCTTCACAAACTGCATCGATTTGATGATTTGCTCACCAAAAATAGGATTTTTCAAGGGTGTCACCTCTTCCTAGGTACATAACCAGTAACATCCTCTTTCCTATATATCCTTGCGCAAATCCTCTATAGTCGTAGGCTAGATCCATAATTTTCCATCCCTCAACAAACCAATCCAGGATTTCACGATCTTGAGAACAACATCTATCACTCCAAGATCTGCAACCCACTCATATCATCACAAAAAATCAACCTTCTAGTAGCAAACCCTCCTGACCATCTTGCACAATCCCTTCACTGATGCGAGTCAAATCTACACTTTGTCACCTCACAAACAATGCTCCAGAAGCTTTGCAAGTTCAGATACCAATATTTACACTTCCACACGATCAAACTAGCTCTAATACCATTTGATACAATCAAGATCAGAGAATCCACAAAGGAGATGAACAATCTTGCAACCTGAGTCAACATAATAAAAATAAAAAAGAAACATAGAGATATAAATTGAACATGATATCTTTTATTATCATCAACATGAGTTTACATCAAATTAGCTTCCAACATGTCAGGTTGTAAGGCCTTCCTAGTTATAGCCATATACAATGAAATGAACCTTAGATCTTGATTCTGATTTTTCCAACCCCAAAGCTATCCTCTCTCAACTCTCTGCTACTTAGCTACCCTCTAACATTCCCTCCTCTGACAATTGCAAGCCCCAAATTTATACATACTAGACACCATAGCTCGCCATTCAAGATATTACATATCCCAAGACAAACATATTAGACCAGGTCCACCTATATCCCAAATAAATTATAGAATTTAATTAATTCAAAATGTGTGATCCAACCACCAAGTTGGCCACACATATAGGTCCACCTTGGTATCGATAGCATTTAGCTCCATCTATCAAAAACCTGCACCACAATCCTCAACAATCAACCAGTGAACACAATTGAACTGGTAACATGAAGAACATGACCAGTCAGTAAAGAACATGTCAAATCTCACAATCCCCACCACATGAAGAGGTGTGATCATGGACATAGCCTCTATGAACAGCAAGGAATAAACCCTTTTCATTGCACACGCCAAAGATCTCCACATATCATCCGCACATAGAATCTCTGAAAGCTACCCAAAACAAAGAATTTCATCAGACCACAAGTAAATTTTGCCAAGATGATGTAAGATCACCAAGAACCCAAGATAATCTGCATCAACTATACTCAGTATAAAACACTATATTTGTTAAGATCAAATAAAGCTATGCTTGTGTTAATAATAATATTAGTACTCTTTACCATATGATTTCAATTACTAAACAGTACAAGTCAATATTCATCATAACTAATGATCATGTCCTATTAGAAAAAGTTTAAGGAACAATAGTTGCAAAGTTAACTTTCCAGGAATCATTATTTTTATGTTAGACAGTCATTAATGGCTAATCATGCTTGGTTAAAATTAAAATATTATCATTATTTATCCCAAGGTAATCAAAGAAAGCCCAGTCATACTGCTCACTTTTTCATCAAAATTGTTATGAGAAAGAATAAGAGGATCAACACAATTACGTCATGGAGGAATCATTCTCACTAATTTTGATTAGACTTATTGAGTTTAACTAGTTTAATTTTTGATCTTGTAGTATAAAAATTTCAACTTCAAAATTCAATGGGTGAAATAAATATGCTTTTGGGTGCACCATTAAAACATTCAAATAAAATATCTTCATAGAAATGGAGAAAGTGCCTAATCAAACTGAATGAATTTGAGAGAATCTTGGGAAGAGAACCTACTTGAAATTTGCCAAATTTGTTGAAAAGACTTTAACAATTCTCCTTTATTCTCCAACTTGGTGCAATGTTCTTTGCTAACATCAACCAAACTACATCTACTTAAAAAAAGAAATGCCCAAGCCATACTTGGTTGTCATGGCTTCCTTGGCGGCTACTACTGATCTCTCATCTTAGGATGATATGATTGCAGATTTACAGATTATAGATTTGATGAAAAGGCCTTAGAATCTTTCAGACAAATGCAGTTGCCAGGCGTAAAGCAAAATTCCACAACCTTTTACAACATCCTTTATGTTTGTGTCAAAGTGGAAGCTTTGTGTTGATGTTTTGTAGCTTCAATCGGATAAACACTATGAGTCAATACTAGTGAAGATATGTGTGTGTGTGTGTGTGTATTTATTTATTTATTTAGTATATATGAGATGTGTGTGTATATATATATTAGAGAAATTAATATAATACTCAAGAGATATTATATATATATATATATATAATCATAATTGTCATTATATTAATTGCATAATAATGAATAGACATGTCCCATGAAGGGACATGTCTATTCTTGGCTCATTCTCAATATAAATGCAAGAGATTGTTGCATTTGGAAAATACATACAATCAAATAGTGTTATTACATTTGCAATGATCCTAAAAACCTTAACATGGTATCAGAGCCAAGTTTCAAATGTAAGAGAGTAGTTTGTTGATGGTGAATGTGTGATTGTCTCAAAAATACAATCTCAATACGAGGACCATATCTCACAAATACACCGTTGGATTTTTTTGGATTTTTTTGAATTTTGGATATGAAAGTGACAAACAATTATAGAAGAATCTCACTGAAGTGATTCACGAGAAAGTGTCAAGTTCAAAAGTTATGACAGACTATGTACGAGTCTATGAGAAATCTATAAAAAAGAGAGGTTCCTTCTTTAAAAGCCTAACTGCTTGAAGGGAGATCTGATAAGATTGAAGGTTGTCATAGTGTATAGAACCTTTGGATATTCAAGACAGATCATGTGAAGAATTTTGGTAATGTTTGAGAATGACAACATCATTCTGTGAATTTGCATGATATTTTATATATGGGCTCACCTTACAGAATGAAATGCCTGAAATTTATAAAAGATAAGTATTCCATGTTTTATTAATGCACATAATTTTTTAAAGTTTGTAATTCATGTTATACTATGGGTAAGTAAAATTTTGTATGCTTCTATCATTGGTATTTTCAGTCGAGATAGTTTAGTGAGCTATTTGTAATCTCTCTCTGACATACCTTGAGGATGGAAGCACAAGAAAATTGCATTCAAGGGAGAAAGAACTTGATGCTTGCAAATGAATTGAAGATTGAGACCAAATGCGGAGGGAGTTTGACATTTCAAAATAAGAGAAGAGGTTGATACAAGAACTTGAGCTTCAAAGGGAGCAGATAGAGGATATGGTTAAATCAAATTTTGATAATCTTGGTTGTATTGATTTAGAGGGATTAGTCCATACTAAGATGGATTCTCTAGTGATCAAGAATCTATAATAGTCATAGGACTAGGAATCATGAATGCCTTTTGGACCCTGTGTAAATCATGAGGAAGTGATGACTTCCAAATGATTATCACATGTATTTGTAAGAGTTATTGAAAGGTGAGGATCTTACAATAACTTGACCTTCTTTTGTGATAGACACCATGTGATGGTTGAAATGGATCACAATAGATTATTTCCTACATGGTGGATTCAGTTCCTTAAACATACCATTGACCTTCTATTCTGATAGACATCGTGTGATGGGTAAAATAGATCACAATAGATGATTTCCAACATGGTGGATTTAGTTCATTAAACAAACCATTGACCTTCTATTGTGATAGATATTGTGTGATGGCTAAAATAGATCACAATAGATGATTTCCTACATGGTGGATTCAGTTCCTTAAACAAACTATTGACCTTCTATTGTGATAGACATCGTGTGATGGCTGAAACAGATCACAATAGATATTTTCCTACATGGTGGATTCAATTCCTTTAACAGACCATTGACCTTCTATTGTGATAGACATCATGTGATGGCTAAAATATATCATAATAGATGATACCTTGCATTAAGGATACATTACCTATGAAAAATTTTGAGTTATGGTGAATATCATCAGACTTCATATTCTTGGTTGAACCATATCTCTGATATCATATTGACGTGATATCTAAAATATTTTGTGAGTTATGGTGAATATCATGAGACTTGATATTCTTGGTCAAACCATATCTTCAATATCATATTGAGGTGATATCTAAAACATTTTTGAGTTATGGTGAATATCATGAGACTTGATATTCTTGGTCAGACCATATCTCTAATATCATATTGAGGTGATATCTAAAATATTTTTTGAGTTATGGTGAATATTATGAGACTTGATATTCTTGGTCAGATCATATCTATGATATCTTATTGAGGTGATATCTAAAATATGTGTTGAGTACCTAGTGGACATCATGAGACTTGATGTTGGTAGGCCAATACTCTGAGTACATGGTGAATATCATGTGACTTGATATTCTATGGTTATTAATCCTAATATCATGAGATGATACTCTTATGAATCTATAAGTTATGGTGAATATCATGTGACTTGATATTTCTAGTCATACCATATCTCTGATATCACGGTAAATGATAACTTCTTATCCTAATCATGTGTTTAATCTTCTCTGGCTAAGGAGTGTTGATGTTTTTTAGCTTCAGTCAGATAAACACTTGTAATATATATAAATAGATATATAAAAATGAACTAAAAATGTATGTGAATATGATGAAGATGTGTGGTGAAGTGATATAGGATTGGGAAAGGTAAGATCATCTTCAAAGCCCCAAATTCCCAAAGGAAATATCCAAATTGATTAACCACAAGAAGATGATCAATGCATAAATGAATCAATCGATGGAGAATATGAAGAAAGGAGAAAACCTTATATTTCGTTATGGAAAGGAAGTATTGAAATCTTAATTAAATTTAAGGACAAATACTAACCTCAAAATATGATAGATCTGGAAAATTCTATTTTCAGGAGTCTGTACTCAGTTTCAAGAAATTCTGCAATCGGATCTGGCCTGGAAACACAGAAAAAGAGAAAACCCATAAACCTTCTATTTTTCTAAGAAAGGTCGACCTTGACCCAACAAAGGGGTAAGATTTTACCTCGGTGCACAATCTTACCCCTTTATGTCAACCTTGACTTGCATTGTTCTGATGGAAAATTTATTTGCGGATCTTGAAAGTTTTTCGAAAAGGGTACTCAAATCTGATCTACGATTCGTTGTCCCACACCTGTACCTACAAAAAAAAAGGGTTTTGTTTTTTGGATGAGGGGTTTTCCTTGGTCAAACCCTGGTTTTGGAATTAACCTTGAAATGTAATTGAAATTGCAGTAATAAATAAAGTAAATGGAACAATTCACCTTGCTTATGTTGAAACCCTTGTGGAGGATTCGAATCCTTGAATCCACAAGTATGGATGCTCCAAATGAATGTAGAATTGTATGTAGGATGTCTCAAATCAATTTCATTAGATCTTCAACACCAATCTTGAATGGATCTTGGAATAGGAAGAAGCTTGAATGGGAATGGATGTAGAAATCTTCAACAAAGGGGCTCCGTAGAGATTGAATCCTTCAATGGCTACCAATGGATCTCCTTAATGAATTAGATCTTGAATGCTTGAATGCTTGAAGATGAATGAATGCTTGAATGCCTTATTTCTCCTTATTTTTTGTTTCATGATTGCTTGATCATGTAGTTTCTTGATTTTGTGATTGCACTTTAGAGAGATATATCTGGAGAAAATGAGAGGAGAAGGCTTCCTTTTATACAAGTTAGGGCACAAACTTCTAGAGAGGCCTACATAGGAGAATTAAATTCCCATTTAAGCCTTTACTCTTGGAAGTGGACCCAGTTTAAAAATCATTTAAGAGTTTACTATTTTAAACCCCGAAACAACCGACCTAGAAACAGGAAAATAAACTTTCTGAAACCCAACATCCGGAAACTTCTAAAACTTGAAATCTGGACCCAGGGTCAGGGTTGAGGTTGACTCTGACCTAAGTTAGGGTTGATTTCGACCTTGACCTAGAAATTTGACCTTGAACCTGAGGTCAAGAACCTCAAATTCTCAGGATCAGGTGCCAGAAATAGGCTGGAAAAAGGTGGGAAGAGAAGCTAAATAGGGGGAAAAATCCAAATCCAAGTCAAAGACCCATTCAAGGCATTTGACATGACCCTAGACCACTTACTCGAAGGGCTAAATCAGTCCTAAATGGAAGTGCTTCCATTTTTTGATGATACATTTAGCCCCCACTTTAGCAAGAGTATGGACTCGATGCAAACTCTTGGTAAAGGAGATCACAACAAAAAAAGATAATCTTATTGAAATCGAAGGGACAAAGGAATCCTCAAGCCCCCAGGGACTCAAGTCTTCATCAACTCCAAGATTACAATAAGACAAACATCTCTTAGAAAAGAGAGAGAAGGGTGTGATTGCCTCGCCCAATGATAACTTATGTCCCATTGTGAACCACACAAGGAAACAGGGCAACTGAAAAGATGGAATTGAACTGCCTAGTGAATGTGGCTACTCACTAGTCAACCCATCAAGGATTCACCCTTAGGAATATTCTATTCCAAAAGAGATCCAGTCTTAAGGACACCTCCGACCTTAAGGGATCAAAATTTTGAAATTTGAAACTGGAGGGATCAAGAGATCCTATAAGATAAAAATTCATGCTTTAAGGATTAGTCACTAATCCATTAAGGATTAGTCACTAATCCATTAAGGATTAGTCACTAATCCATAAAGGGAGAAAAGAGTCTTGAAAATATATATATTGAAAGTGCGTGTGTGCAAAAAGTGAGTAGAGCATATGACCCCATGTTAAAGTCTTTTCTAATACTTTAACCGGAGCAATGGCTTGAATGGAAACATAAACAACTCCACTTATTACGTTTCCACTACAAGATGCCCCCAAGTGAAGACAAATCAAGGGAAATACCACATAAACATACAGAGAACACATAAGGGATCTACCTGTCATGGGGTCAGTATGATCATAAGATAATATTTATATATGATATTATTGCAAATGAATTGACATTATTCCCCAAATAAAGTAGAACTACAATCACAATGGAGGAAAGAAAACATAAGAGTTACGAAAAAGAGTCTTTTCAGACCACAACATGGAGACCAAAAAGATTCAGTGCTACCAAGTCGCAAATCCAAGCAGAGTACACAAGGAAAACATTCATGAACAATAGCACAGGCACAACATAACAGGAAAACAACATATAGAAGAATAGAGACATATAGAGGAATAGTACAATAGGTTTGATTCCTTTATCACCTTGAGCCAACAAAGTAACAAGGGTCGTATAAAAGAATATAACAAACATTTAGCAAACACTTTACGAGAGAAGCACAATACAATAGACAAACACACAAAATGCTACCATGAAGGACAAGCCAATCAAGCGCGTCGCCTACTCTCCCCATCTTATTCTATATCATTTCAGGAAGGTGGATAACTCGCAAGAGGGACTATATCCAATGCAGTAGGAATGATAGCCAGTTCCAAACAAAGATCCTCTTGAGAATCGTAATGTTTGATACTAGGTGTAATTATCAATTATGTTCAAAGCATATTAGGTAAATCAATGTCAATGTCAATAGTCTCATATTCATCATTAACATCATTAGTATCATCAAGAGTATCTTCTTCATCAAGATTAATCAAAATAGGATCTAAGATACGAATAGAATCATCATAATCGTGCATCTTAACATCATGATTAGTATTAACTTCTTCTAACACATCATGCATAGGCTAGTCAAAAGAAGGTAAAGATCTTGGAAGAACAAAGGCACGGGCTTTAGCTTGAGCTCGACGCTTCTTATGACGTTCATTAGCAGATCGGTTACGTTTTGTCTTGTTTTAAATATGTTGAGAACTAGGAGGGACAAGCACAGGTTCCTTCACAGATTCTATAGGAGGATCAGTAGGATTCTCGGTAGGCTGAAAAGCAACACTAGGAGATTTCTTAATAGAACTAGAAGCCATGGATGAAGGAGGTATGGAAGGTGTAGGCAAAAGACCATGGTTAAGATCCATCTGATACATGCTTAAATCAAGAATCTTGCAATGTTTATAAGCTTGATATGAGTGAAAAAGATTATTAGGTCGAGAAGGACATGAATTAGGTAATGAAGGTCAAAAGAAGTCAAGTGTAGCACAATCCCTAGGCCTAGAAGGTTGATATAAACTATGATTAATCATCTTCACTTCTTCATCATGAATGAATTTAAGACATTTATGGATAGGAGAAGCAACAACATGCATGGCATTCAACCAAGGCAAACCTAACTTAACTTGAAACTAATCAGAAGTAGGAACAACAACGAAGGTAGTGTCCACAACTTTACCACAAAGTTCAACAAGCAAGTTAATAGAACCAAATGATGGATAAAGAAAACCATTACAAGTTTGAATCCATGCATCTAATGTATCATAAGAATCACGTTGTAAGTTCTTCATAAAAAGATTGTCTTCAGTAATAACATTGACTAAGGATGTAGGATCAACAAGACAACCACACGTAGGTATCTTAGAAATCCTAGCATAGATGTAAAGGGGACCATCGAGAGCTTTAATAGTCTCAGAATCATCAAAGATAATCAAGAGTTCCCTAGGTCTTTTATTCTTAGGTTGTTTTCAAGGTTTAGGTTGAGATTTTAGTTTAGGCTTAGGTTGAGGTGGAACTTGAAGTTGAGTTTGAGATTGATGTTGGGGTGGAGATACAGATTGAGACAAAACAACATGCTCCACATGGTTAACAATGTGATTAAGATCATCCATCTTTGAATCATAATCAATATCCACAAAAGATGGCTAAACAATGGTATTAGCATCATGTGTACGCAAAGGATTCGTATAGATTTGGAGATTTTGATTAGGAGGAGAGACAGATTTGTTCCCACTACCATCAAAATTATCAACAGAAAGAGCATTGGAATCAATTAAATATTGAACCTTATGTTTTAAAGAATAACACTTCTCAGTAGCATGGCCATTTTGACGATAGTATGGACAAAAGGCTTTGGAATCAAAGGATTTGGATGCCACCGTCGTAGGTAAAAGAGGTCGAGTAGGAGGTAAAGTAATCATATTAGCAGTCAACAATTTACTCATAATGGAATGCAAAGATTTAGAAAGAGGAGTAAGCGTACGATTCAGCCGAAAAGCAGTGTATGCAGAAGTGGCATTATTGGATGCAACAACAACTTGATCAACAACTACATTCACTTGTTTATTTATCTTGACATAGTTGTTAGGTTTTTGAAACTTGTTTGGATTAGGAGTAGCATCACTATTATCAACTGGGACAGGAGCCATTGGAGTGTTGCTCTCAAATTGACTCACTTGTAATTGATAATGATGAAGCGTTGCACAAAGTTGTTGAAAAGAGGCAAATTCAATAAGCAGAAGCTTATCTTGGATATCCTTTTATAAATTTGAAATAAACATATGCTAAATATCAATATCAGGAATAGGATAAGAAATCTGATAATATAAATGCTTAAATCTACTAATAAATTCAGTCAATTTTTCTTTAGTATTCTGTTTACAATGCATCAAATCAGTTAAGGACACTTGCGAACCAATGTTATTTTGAAATTGTTTTTGAATAAGGTAAAAATAGGTTTTGAATGGAACTCGAAACCATTTACATCATAGCAAAAAGATAAAGCATTAAGGTTTTTCAAAATGAGACGCCTGCTAGAAAGAATAGAGCAGGATCCAAAAAAACACTAGATACAAAAACAAAAGCAAAGAAAATAGATCTAGCAACACTACCAGTAGCATCTAGCAATGAACAAGACAAAACTAATTGCTTATCATTTTATCCGCCTTCATCTTCAGCTCCTCCATCTTCTAGATAGCATTTTTCAAGTCCTTCAGCTCCTTAGGCTTCTCACAGATCTTCCTCTGAATACGCCCTCTAGTTCTAGTACATGGGCTTGCATTCCCAGCACTGTCATGAATAGTAATAGTCATGTTTTCCAGCTGGTTTTTCTCTAGGTAGTTGTGAAGCATATTTAGGTTGATGACAGCCGCATTGAGCCCTTCATTGTTGTGGCTAAGGACTTCATTAATCATTTTCCCATTGTTGCTAACTTTGACCTTAATTTCCTTCACCTTGTTGTCAACAATTTTGTTGATCTCGGCATTTATCTCCTCCTTCTAGCTTTTATTGTTTACCTTATCCAGAATCTTGTTCTCCAACTTCTCTAGCTTCGTATTCAGGGTTTCTGTAGTTTTCTCCAGAGAATGAAGATGGAGCTTAATCTCCTGAATCTCCTGATTGATCCAATCCTGAGGAATACTCTGACCTTCATCTTTTTTTCCTTTGTCCATGATCGTAGCATCCTCCAGGAGAGCAGTGAAATCATCTTTTTGGATTTTTTCCTCCTCAGTAGCATTCTGATCGGTATTAGCACCTGAATCTTTTTGTTCCTCCTCTTTTTCATCAATGACAGGGCAGTTCTGACCAGTCTCAATTTCCACTTCATCCTGCCCCTCCAGAGAGCCTAAAGAGTCTACCTTAAGGGGTTCCCCATCATCTTTACTAGCTAGGTCTAACCCTTCCTCATTATCCAAGTGGGCATAATTTTTTTCCCCTTCAGCAGGGAGGTCCAGGGCTTCATTCTTATCATCCTCAGTAGGGGAAACCAGGGCTTCATCTTCCTCCTCCTCAGCCCTTTCCTCTTCTTTTTCATCCATATCTTCTTCTTTCTCCTCTTTAGCCCCTTCCTCACCTTTTTCATCATCATGGTAGTCCCCATCTTTCCCCTCATCCTCTTCCTCCTTCTCATCCTCAGTTATGACAATCCTATCCTCTTCCTGCTCAATATTACCAGGAACCATATCCACATTTTCTTCCTTGTCATTTCCAATTGGCAGAGATTTAGGGCTTTTTTCCTTAGTATCATCTTTGCTGTTGTCAAAGCTCTTTACTTTCTTTTTCTTCCTCTTTTTATTGTCTTCTTTCTTGCAGTCATAAACATTTTCCTTGTTTTTCTTTCTCTTTTTTCTGGATTCGGCCTTGCTATCCCCCTCAATAGTCTCAGAAGTTTTACCTTTGACCCTTTTAGAAATAGGGTCCGAGATGATATCTCTGACGTAGTCAGAAAGGAGGATCAATCCCTCATGTAACATAGGGTTATTCTAATTTTTCCTATGCTCGGTGATGCTACTACTGAGGGAGCTCAAAAGAAAAAATGGGAATGAGATCCTCTTGTTATACCTGAAGTGGTTAACCAGGATGAAATGCAGGTTGTAGATTTTGGAATAACGTCCATCAAGCGTAAAATACTCTATCATTACTTTCAACATTTTGGCCTAGAAATCCTTAATCTTGGTGATATCAACATAGTCCCCCTTCCCTTTAGTCATGAGGGCCTTTTCATCAATAGTTTTAGGCTAGGGAACAGGTTAAAAGCTTCTGAACCAAGCCTATGGTTACCTCTATGGAAATGGGTTCCCTCCAGGGGTAAGCCCATTATCTCAGCCATAAGATTAAGAGTAAGGGTGAAAGATTTACCCCATAAATTTACTTTCCCTCTAACCCAGCCCTTAGTGAATAAGGAAGTCACCTGTTTGTCGTAGCCGTGGAGCTTCTCGATATATTGAGAGACCTCGCCCTTTTTCAGCTTCTTCCAAATTTTCTTGTCTTGCCTCCATTTGTCACAGTCAGTCGGCTCCTCTCTTCTCAAACCACCTCCCATTTTGTGTTTTCTACTACTGTCTTGGCTCGGCTCCTTGCTACTAATCTTCTTCTTACTGCAATGATTTCTTATGATATTGTGCTTATTGAAATTGTTGAATAAAGGCATTAGCAAGTTTTGGAAAAGAATCAATAGAATAAGGAGGCAAGGAACAATACCATTGCAAGGCATTATCATGAAAAGTTCTAGCAAACAACTTGGCTAAAATCCTATGGTTGTGTGCATAGTCACTACAAAGGATTTGAAATGTTTTAACATGAGTAATAGGGTCTCCCTTACCATTGTAGTTCTCAAGATGAGGCATATCGTCTTGCTGAGGAACAGGAGCACGAATAATGTTTAGGGATAAAGGACTGCCCATGTCACATGCAGGAATGGTAAACTTGGATTGAGTTAAGACACAAGTTGTTGTTTTAAAGAGGACACAGTTTGAGCCAAACTGATGATTGTTGAATCATTAGATGAAATAGGAGGCATAGACACACTAAAACACTAGGTAAAGTGTATGAAGCAGTCAGAATGGAAGACACAATCGAGGGAACACTTGGAACCATAGTTGGAAGAGGGTTGGAATAAGTAAAAGGAACATTATGATAAGAAGATTTTGAAGTAGGTAAGGACACGGGAGGAACCCTCATTGGAAGAGAGGAACCGATGTAGTCACTAAAGGAGGAGTATAAGTAGGAATGGTAGGTATATGAACGAAAGAAGGTTCCACACTAGTGACAAGAGGAGTGAATCCTAAATCTTGAGCTTCTTGAGCTAAAGGTTTAACATTTGAATGCACAAGATGAGTAATACCACACAAGAGATTAACACCTTGGTCACTATCACAAAGGAATTTTTTAAGAGCATCTATAGCTTGAATAAAATCTTGATTATGGTTCTCTTGAGTAAGCCAATTTCCCATTTTATCAAGTTCAGTTGAAAGTTTTTGGACTTGTTCAAGAGGAACTCTTAAAGCATCATCCTCATCATGAGATGAGTGAGAAGAGTTATGCTCCATAGTAGGATTAGAATCATGAATAATCAAATTATCATCTGGGATCCTAAGGAGAGGAGAGGAAGACTTAGGATCAAAGAAACCCATAATTCTATGACTTCCTCTAACTGGAATATTATAAGTAGGACTACAAGTAGTAAAGCTCATATACCAATGCAATGCAAATGAATTAAACTGTGGAAAACACAAAGCATGAACAAATAAATGTTTTTTGTATTTTTGCTTTATAAAAAGTGTAAATGCAAACACATAGAAGAAGGCTAATACATGCAAGATCTAACACCATAAAAGAAAGAGTTGTCTATCGCAGGTTCACATCGGGTTCACCAAAATGTAATATATATAAATAGATATATAAAACTGAACTAAAAATATATGTGAATATGATGAAGATGTGTGGTAAAGTGATATAGGATTGCGAAAGGTAAGATCCTCTTCAATGCCCCAAATTCCCAAAGGAAAGATCTAAATTGATTAACCACAAGAAGATGATCAATGCATAAATGAATCAATCGATGGAGAATATGAAGAAAGGAGAAAACCTTATATTTCGTTATGGAAAGGAAGTATTGAAATTTTAATTGAATTTAAGGAAAAATACTAACCTCAAAATATCACAGATCTAGAAAATGTTGTTTTTAAGGTGTTTGTGCTCAGTTTCAGTAAATTTTGCAACCGGATATGACCTAGAAACACAAAAACAAAGAAAACCTAGAAATCTTCTACTTTTTTTATGAAGATATATCTGGAGAAAATGAGAGGAGAAGGTTTCCTTTTATACAAGTTAGGGCACAAATTTCTAAAGAGGCCTAGATAGGAGAATTAAATTCTCATTTAAGCCTTTACTCTTGGAAGTGGATCCAATTTAAATATCATTTAAGATTTTACCATTTCAAAGCCCAAAACAGCCGACCTAGAAGCGGGAAAATAAACTTTCTGAAATCTAACATCCGAAAACTTTCAGAACTTGAAATCTGGACCCAGGGTTAGGGTCGAGGTCGACTCTAACCTAGGTCAAGGTCGACAAAACCCGACATTCGAAAACT
This sequence comes from Chamaecyparis obtusa, assembly GCA_027943335.1. Lineage (NCBI taxonomy): Eukaryota > Viridiplantae > Streptophyta > Pinopsida > Cupressales > Cupressaceae > Chamaecyparis > Chamaecyparis obtusa. Next base: position 76,163 of record BSBK01000325.1, on the reverse strand, counting down.
TCTGGAACTTGAAATCTGGACCCAGGGTCAGGGTCAGGGTCGAGGTCAACTCTGACCTAGGTCGAGGTTGAGGTCGACCGTGACCTAGGTCAAGGTCAAGGTCAACTCTAACCTAGGTCAGGGTCAAGGTCGACCTTGATCCTAAAGTCAAGAACCTCAAATTCTTAGCATCGAGTGCCAAAAACAGGCTGGAAAAAGGTGGAAGAGAAGCAGAACAGGGGGGAAAAGTCCAATCCAAGTCAAAGACTCATTCAAGGCGCTTGACATGACCCCAGACCACTTACTCGAATGGATAAACTAGTCCTAAATGGAAGTGCTTGTTCAAACCCCGGTTTTAGAATTAACCTTGAAATGTAATTGAGATTGTAGCAATAAACAAAGTAAATGGAACACTTCACCTTGCTTATGTTGAAACCCTTGTGGAGGATTCAAATCTTTGAATCCACAAGTATGGATGCTCCAAATGAATGTAGAATTGTATGTAGGATGTCTCAAATCAATTGCATTAGATCTTCAACACCAATCTTGAATGGATCTTGGAATAGGAAGAAGCTTGAATGGAAATAGATGTAGAAATCTTCAACAAAGGGGCTCCATAGAGATTGAATCCTTCAATAACTACCAATGGATCTCTTTGATGAATTGGATATTGAATGCCTGAATGTTTGAAGATGAATGAATGTTTGAATGCTTTATTTCTCCTTCTTGCTTGCTTGATGATTGCTCGATCATGTAGTTGCTTGATTTTGTGATTGCACTTGAGAGAGATATATATGGAGAAAATGAGAAGAGAAGGCTTCCTTTTATACAAGTTAGGGGACAAACTTCTAGAGAGGCCTACATAGGAGAATTAAATTCCCATTTGAGCCTTTACTCTTGGAAGTGGATCCAATTTAAATATCATTTAAGAGTTTACCGTTTCAAAGCCCGAAACAGCCGACCCAAAAGCGGGAAAATAAACTTTCCAAAATCAGACATCCGAAAACTTCCGGAACTTGAAATATGGACCCAAGGTCAAGGTCGAGGTCGACTTTGACCTAGGTCAAGGTTGAGGTCGACCTTGGCCTAGGTTAAGGTCGACAAAACCCAACATCCGAAAACTTTCGGAACTTGAAATCTAGACCCAGGGTCAAGGTCAAGGTCAGGGTCGAGGTCGGCTCTGACCTAGGTCAGGGTCGAAGTCAACCGTGACCTAGGTCAAGGTCAAGGTCGACTCTGACCTAGGCCAAAGTCGAGGTTGATTGTGACCTAGGTCAGGGTCGAGGTCGACTTTGACCTAGGTCAAGATCGAGGTCGATCGTCTAAGTCAATACTAGTGAATATATATATATGTGTGTGTGTGTGTGTGTATGTGTGTGTGTGTGTGTGTGTGTGTGTGTGTGTGTGTGTGTGTGTGTGTGTAAAATCATAATTGTCATTATATTAATTACATAATAATGAATAGACATGTCTCTTCTTGGCTCATTCTCAATTGATATAAATGCAAGAGATTGTTGCATTTGGAAAACATATACAATCAGATAGTGCTATTACATTTGCAACTATCCTAAAAATTTTAACACTTTGAAACAAGGTATGGGCATCTATCAAAAGCATAGGCAACCCACAACAATATTCATGAGAAAAATGTTGTCTAATGAATTGAAATTGTTACAGGATATGCATAGAATGGATTTCTAGCAAATGCATTTGGCAAGTACAAAAAGAGAACTAGAGTGATTTTTTTCTGGCAAAATAAATCCCTATGCACTAGCATTGAAATGACAAACCAGGGTATAAAAGGCCCTTCACAACAACCTTGAAATGGCCAACTCTGTCCTCTTTATACTTTGTTGCACAATAACTATAGTGGCAAGTTCCATAGTAAGTTTTAGTGGATAATATTCGCCAATTGGCTAATTTTGAAAATTTGAGAATCCAAATTTGGCTAATATTTCAAAATTTAAGGCAACCTAAATCGCCACAATATTCAATACATGATTAGATTTGATTCACCAAAATTTTATAAGTTATTGTAGAAATTTAAATTGATTCTCCAATAATATATCATGATTATTAATTATTGTAGAGATCTATCACCAACTTTTAGTTGTCATTATTGACTTAAAGTATAATCTAGTGACCATCATTATATTCTATGAGGTAAAAATGTTAATATTTAGTTTGTAATGCTTATGGGAGCCAAAATTTCTTTTGGATTGTTAATCTCAATATAAATCAATGGTCTTGAAGAAATTTTGGGCCCCATTATTATTTTAAAATATCAATACATTTGTCTCACACAATACAACGAGGTTATTAAATTATATTTTAAATAAATTGTAGCAACTATATATTACAGAGTCTATCCTTCAACTCATCAAAGATTTTCACATTAAGCCTAATAATTTTCTATAAGAATTCTATTTTTTAAAATAGAAGTATTCACCATAGTGATTAATTTATTTATTTTAATTGTTTGAGATTCACTAATATTTTCTACAAAAAAATTGTTATTCAAAAATAATCGTCAATAAAAATACTTTTTTTTCAAAAAAAATTGAAAGATTCGCCGATAGAAATTAATTTTGTTTTTCAAAAAAATGAAAAATTCGCCAAAATTTTATATCTTTTTTTAAAAAGAGTTTCTTAAAATTATCCCTAAGACAACTATGTGTCTGTATACCACTAAAACACAGTGACTCATTCCATGCTCGCATGAAATCTAAGCATTGCAATTCCTACAAACGCAAACTTCAAGCTTCTCAATCCTTGAGACCACTTTTCCATGAGGGGCTTTGTTTAAGTTGAACATGCTCTTTTTCCTCGCTTCCTCTTATCTTCTCCTCCCTCCTATGTTTTATTCTACAATTTCTTCTCCCATCGTGTCTTATGTAATTCCACTATCTTTGAACATTCATATTTCTGAATGCACATCTGCCAAGGAAATCGCAATGACCTTCCTTGAACTCTTCTCTTCTACGAGCAGCTACACTCCCCAGTCTCATGTTTCCTCTTTCCTCTCTTTTACGTGCCATTTGGCATCAAATCCAGACTTGCATTCCTGATTATGTAGGGGTCATGGGGTTTATAGGCTATCAAAGCATCACTAATTTCCACACTTGCTGCCACAATAAGGGATCCTATACTTATTAAATGCACAACTCATGAAGCTTGCACCCTCTCTTCCCACCACCCATGTTGCATTAATATGAATGTCTTCTCAATTTTGTACTTGTTTGACCACATGATGTCTGGCGTTGAAGGTGTTGAAGGCAGGGATGTGACATATACAATCTCCTAATTACTTTACAAAATATATATATATATTCCTATCTTATATTAATAGAAAAGCTAAAAATAATTCCGATGTAGGTGAAGTGAGCAAAATGTGACACATGGCTATCCACTTGGTTGTCAGAGTATCACTTCTGTCTTCTATGCCATTTTATGCCCTTTGAATATTATCTCATTTTGATTATTAATAATTCAGATTTTATTCAATGTGCTCTATTAAACATTATGCATTATTTCCTACACCAAACAAAACTATGCATTCTTCCTCATTTTTAAATCACTCATATTATATGAATAAATTAACCATTAAGATTTCCAAACAATACTTTAAAACCTAAATTATTAAATTATTGAAATGTCAGAAATTGATTTATGATTTCTGTTAATCTAAGTTGTGTCCTAAATTATTGAAATTTCCCTCAAGTACCACGAAGGATCTATTGAACCATTTCATTTAAATTTTGAAATCTCTCAGCGTATTTTACATATATTTATAAATATATAAGTATGCTAATTTTGATTCTTTATTAAATGGATCAAATGCTAACATAACCAACACATGAAAAAAAAACCAATTTTTTTCTCTGGAGCGCCAACTCCTAAATTTCCAATCAATTGCAGAGATATATTTCTGTTTATTAATATCATAAAAGATAATCTTTCTAAACCACCCTTTGTCCAGCAGCAAGTATTAAATTCAAAAGAAGGAACCCTCCTTTTAGAGGACATTTTTTAGGACAGATCCTGGATCAATAAACTTAAAGGGTCAATAAATAGCTTTGTCCCATCTTGTACACAAAATATATATTTATTTTATCTAAGACTACAAATTTCTACAACTGTTAGAAGTATGGATCAGATCTGGAGTGCTCACGTGGGAGTCGTGTGGATATTTTCTTCCTGTACTTTTCCTTTACCTCTAATCATTTCACTGAAGTTACCCCTCATGATCCGTCTGAATCTGTTATCTTCATACTGAGATACCTGTTGTCCTGCAGTGTCAGAGACATCTCCTGTATCTTTCTTTCCTAAAAGACCACTATCTCCAAAAAGACTGGTCACAGAGGTCATGCCGAGATGGGACACAGAGGTCATGCTGAGATGGCTTCCCATGACCTTGGTAAGAGCTTCTAATGTACCCCCAGATCTCTCCTTGATTATTACCTCTAGAGCTTCTTTATGAGCTGGATCAAGTGACTCTGGGTCCTTCAACAAGTTTTGGATTGCTGGCAAAAGCAACTCCCTGACGCTAGCAGGTGCAAGTTCTGTCACAAGAAAAGATAGAAGTATCAGATTTGTGTAGTTTCTTCACAAAAATAGTGTTGACATTTAAATGACTAAATTTTCCATTGATTTTAATCAGCAATACACTAAGCATAGCATCTAATATCAAATTAAAGCCTAGACAACAAATCAAGCATAACCATCAAAAAGAAATCATATGTAGATGGGTTCAAGGTTTTCCAAGACAGGTAAGAATACCCTATTGTAGAACAGGAAAATAGTATGTATGTGAAGTATATTTTTAAAAAGTTTCGAGTTGAATCATTAAAGAAAAATACTAACAAAGATAACTATGTCTGACATATTTGGAGCACAAGCTCATAAACTAGATAGACTTACAGCATCTTGCAAGATTTTATAGCCTCATTCAGGCTGTTAAAAAACTTGATTGAATACACATCATATCTTTAATAATCTATAACACATCCAATACAAAAAGCTGAGTTTGGGAAAGATAAATTCAAGTACATAAATTAAAAAGCATCCTTTGAAATTGCCTTCTTTCCAATGGTGATAACCTGAAGTCTAGACCTTGAAAGGCTACTTACAAAATTGTACCATACTGAAAAAATTCTTGATAGATGAGGAAAAAAATTATTAAGACTGATAATATGCTGAGCTGAAATTACATAATTCCACAAAAGATTGGTACTCTTCTTTCCGTAATACTTTGGGCATTGGACCTGTCAGATTAGTTGTAAATATTTCCCATCATTAATCAAGGTGGGAAAATTCACAAACCATAGTATATCATTGATTTGTAAAGGTCTTCAAGGAAAACTGATTTAAGTAATTGAAATCAGGATTGAACCTACAGAAACTAATGAAGTCACCTATGTTCCAGGAGGCTATTTTTGGGGAAAGGCAGTATATATAGACCCACAGAAGCATACATATCCTTATGCATGTGTGTGTTCATACATACACACACACACACACCCACATTGTAATGACGAAAAATGCATACTCTGTAGGTTTCCCCTTCATTTTGGGCCCATTTTGACAAGTTTGTTCCTAATGCAATGATGACCCTGTAAACTGGTGTATTATAGCAATGTGGTTAGATAACTTCTTGATTCTAACCTTTCCATCATCAAACATCCCAAGGATCTTGCCCTGGTCTTCAATCTCAGCCTTCCCTCACACTTGGTCAATTAAGCAGGCGCAAAATTGAACCTAGTTCAGATCCACGGGCACGGATTCAATACCTGAACTTTTGAAAATTCTAATTCAAAATTGGGCCCATGTCCCACCTTTCCTAGTAGCCAGTATGAGCCAACTGAAGCATGAACTATTTCAAATTGCATACCGAGGTGTTGTATTAAAGGACAAATGCTGTTTCATTATTGCACATGGACGAATCATCTAGGTCTTAGTGCAAAAAACTGCATAACACATTGCATCACCACAAGAGCATGACATCAGCACTCCAAGCATATTTCATGACTGCCTACTGTCTTCAATCATTGTTCCATAATGTTGGCACAATAAATAGGGTTTGACCAAAGGAGATTACTCTAACCTAACAAATTCTCAAGTAGTGTCGACACCACCCCTTTTAGACACAAGTTGAAAACATCCCAGTGAGCAAGATCCAAATATAAAAAACGAGGTTCAAATTTGCAGATCATGCTTGGATCAGGGCACAAGTTACAGATCCACACTCGCAGAGATCCATTTGCCTGTCCTGGTAATCCAATTATTCAAAGAAAAAAACAATATATTTGTCAAAACCCAAGGCATTTGCTCACAGGTCCTAATTTTCTGGCATATTGGGGAGTCAATTGACAACATTCAGCACATCAAGATCTTCATCTAAACTAAAGATAAGAATCACTGTTTTATTTACTGAAATTCCATGCATTTAATTCAGTAGCATAATAAGTCCCAGATATTTACCTGAGTTAGATAACTAATTTACTATTCATTGAGATGTGTTACCTTAGGGATGGATATTACATGTAATAGAGCAAAGAAAAAGCTTTGGTGAGTTCAGAGGAAGTATGTTGAGTCTATTTTGCAGTGTTTTAAAATGACCGATAGTGTAATATCCCCTATGGAATCTTGTCCGAATTCAACTTTTCACTCAGTTATTTCATCAAGAAGTTTGCTTGCATGTATGGAATCATGTTTGTAATGTTTATATGCTAGGTCTAGTCATTATTATTGCAGATTTGTGTTCCAATACATTGCAGATTTAAGAGACGCCAAGATTTAAGCAATACCAAGTTCAAGGTACATTCAATTACCATGCATTAAATAAACCAAATAATTGCAAACTCAACTTAACTAATTTTCTGAGATAAAATCAGAATACAACTGCGATTGCATTTTAATCATTATCAGAAAAATACCCAGAAATGAGTTTCTTTTCTGCCCTCGGACTGAGCTTTAATAAGCTGCAAATACAATGGCACTTGACCAAGCAAAAAGCCACATCCCAGGAAAAAGGGAACACCACTCTCAGACCAAGTAAGCAGAGATAATCTTCTAGAATCACCACACGGGACTGGGCAAACACCTTCCAGCAACGAATCAAGGTGCAGCAGATATTAAAGTATTCGCACAGCAAAAATAGTGCTTAATCTGCCCCTACTATGCCCACACACCTCTTCTAATCCTCAAGCCTAAACCAAGACGTCATCAAGCTTGATCAGCTATGGCGGCCTTGAAGGAACCTTCACGTCGAGCAAACTGAGGACAGTCTCGATGCTCAGCAAGATAATTTATTCAACACTCTAACTGACTGATATTTCCAGCCACATTCCCTTTGATGTCTTCAGCATCTGGCTGAGAAATCAAGATTCCAAATGGCCAGCAAACAATGCTTGTACTTGGCATCCGAAAACCACAAGAAAACCATCAGACAAATAACCCTCACTCAATGGAAGCTTCAATCTCAACTTGCCAAACACCAAGATGCTCAAATGCCTTCAATGAATCTAAACTCGCCCACAAGAAACTGTAAGAAACAAATATTAAAATACCTTTGTAAAACCATGGCATCCATTTCCTCCTAAAACTTATTATTCAATCTTTTGAAATTAGTCTTTGACAAAAAGACTCCGCAAATTTTGTAAAAATATCTCAAACTATGAATCCTAATGCAAAATCCAAGTGACTGCCAAATCATTATCCAGGGAAGATCTTTCACCACTGAATTCAATCTTCTTTGAGAAGGTTTTTGTCCTCAAGAAGGCTAAATTGAACCAGGTTCAACTCCAAACCCCAAGGGTTTCACCAAAGAGATATCATAAATCTTCAACATACCAAATGAGCTCTCAAACTTCTTATTTATAAGCCTTTTGGGAACATTCCAAAAACTCCATTATAAAATCACTTTATTAACTAAATAAGCATTATAACTCAAAAAAGTGATTCTTTTACTTTTAAAACATTTGCAACACTTAAAGTGACTTTGAAACACTCAAGTAAAAATAATTATGGAAACTCGCCAAGGCACCATAGGCATAGACAAAGAATTGAACATGTCAAAACCAACCGAAGCTGACAGATGATAACTAATGTCGACACGAGCTCATACTATAAATAGCAGTGTTCTCCAAGGACCAAAGAGAAAAACCCAAGAAAAACCCAGAAAGGTCAGTCCCATGCAACCACTTACCATAAATAGCAGCATTCTCTAAGGACCAACAAGAACAAACCCAGAAAGGTTGGTGCCAAGCAAGCACTTACTATAAATAGCAGTGTTCTCTAAGGACCAAATAGCACAAACAAAAAAAACCTAGAAAGGTTGGTGTCATGCAAGCAATTACTATAAATAGCAATTGTTGTCGAAATCCAGTGAATGAGAACTAAGCTCACCAAGAACATTGGAACTCTGCCAGCGAAACTGGAAACCCACGAAAAACCTTAAAACTGGACAAGGCTTGCACAATAGGATGGCATAAAAATGGGGACACTACAGATAGCAAACCGGTGACTGTTCCTAATTTCGTGTGAGAAAAAGCTTTCATTTGAGTATTGTCCTTCGACATCTAGTAAGATGGACATAAGTCTATTACTTATGCTACTGCAGGCAAGAGCCTTATGTATGCTATGATCTACATCAAACCAGACATTGCCCAAGTAGAGGGAGTCTTCAGCTGTTTCATGGGTAAATAGGATTTTGTCGTAAGGGTTTATCCTTCTATAATAGCATGTCAGATTAAATATTTCTCCTTGTATACCATTTGTTCAAATTCGATAAGGATTTTGACCCACCTTTATGAGTATTTCATCTTCGTTAGGGTCTGGGCCTTCCTTGTATGATACCTCTTTGGTCTTGTCGATGGCTTTAGGGTTTAGCTTTCTAGGATTAGTTTCAGATCTGTGCTTTGCTAATTTTATGATTTTATATCAGATCTGAACCTTATCATAGATCCTGATTTTCTTGTTCATGATGGCCACTTTTCTTCCCTTCATAATGATACCACAAGTGAAAATTGAATTTCTCTATTGACTCCCTATATCATGTCTTGCCTAGGGTTCCTGATTAATATATAATATTTATGATGCGTATACATTTTAAAATCTTAACAAGAATACACATGTGTGTTTTGATGTGTATCTTCATTTACGTGTATACAATGTGAGCTCACTAGCCACGTGTGAGCAATTCTATGCTTTATCATGATCTGATATTACATGTTATTCTTCCTTGTGTTACTGGATATGTCCGAGGGTGATGTCCACTTATACTTCATTGCTTTTTTTTTAAGTGGCCATACCTTAGAAGACCTTGGGGACTCTTCCATACTTTTATGTGAAGTTTTTTCTTTTAAAGTTCCTCCCTTCTCCCATAATGTTCTACCTTTGAGTACATTTTCTTCACTGTCTACAATTAGATATATGATGATTGCTTATATAAAATGCATTACTTGCTTCCTCCACATCTTTTGCTTTGTGATGATTATAATTTTTTCTGTGATGGAGGATGATGTTAAAACCCCATCTTCTATTGATAAATCCAAGGATGATGCTTTAATGATGGGGTCACACTTTCTCCAAATATTCTTGATGTTGTGAAGCCTTGTGATGCAATTTTTCCTCCTGCCATGATTGCCTTATTTCTATAACCTTGGATTTATGTGCCTTTGATGAAGCATCTTGTGACGTGCCTAAGTATAGTCCTTTGTGTGAGCTACCTTTCTACATAGATGATGACATTGTGCCTTATGATAATTGTGGCTGACTAGCTCATGATTCTCTTTTACAATTTCTTTTACCAAGCAACAACTTTATGATGGAATTTAGGGTCAGTGGACAACAAGAACAAGAATCTGGAAGAACAGTGGAGAAATCAAGAAATGCTTGACAAAACTTGAAAGGCCACATGGTTTGTCTACAGAATGGTCAATGGTGACAGGTGGGTTCATGTCAATTGTTGTCCCTTTCTCACCTTTTTACTTTTGTTCTTTTTCTCTACATTATTTTTTGGGATGTCTACAATGGGAAGCAATCTGATGCTAAACTTGAAAACTGAAAACGAAGTTGTCAGACCAGTGAAGGCAAACTATCCAAGGCAAGTAAAATTGCATCATCAGACAAAAGTGGAAAATGGGTTTGGGTAAATGCAAAACAATATCAGGGTATCTTAAAACATAGGTTATCTAGAGTGAATTTGGAAATATAGAAAAGAAAACGGGTGCAGGAGAAAACTAGGCCACACATTCAAAGGAACAAACTTAGTCAATCAAGAATATGACACAAAACTATGAAGGGCAAGATGTTAAGGACCATTGGGTACAAGAGGATTTATATTGCCCTATTTCAACTCTTTTCCGTGGTCAGCATATTTATATGTGCAAAGGTTACCAAATGCCAAAAACAAACTAGAACATATCAAAGTAATGGAGCAAGAAAGTAACTACATACTTTTTACTTTTTAGTAGAACGGCAAACTGGTCTCTAGTAGAAGAAAACAAAATGCTAAAGGAACAAATGGCTGTAGAAGAAGGGAAGCACAAATGGCAACTTATGAAACCAGCATGGCAACCATGCATGAATCAGCAAAAACAAACATACACTTGGCAGATTAAAAAATGGCAAAGGATGGAACACAATCCTTACAATAAACAAATGTTCAAGGTTTGGGGGTAAAAGAAAGTAACAGAAATATCAACTCAAGTAAGTCAAATCATGGGATCTGAAGGCCAAACTGGTGAGGTAGAAGAGGCAAGTGAAAATTATAACAGAGCACAAGCAAAGAGAATCACAAGGCAAGGCAAAAAAGCGAAAAAAATATAATAATTAGAGGGGTAAGAGATTATGGAGAACTGAAAGTACTTTCATTGTTACAAGTGCATTCTAAGAGACAAGTTGCATAAGAGGGTACAAATCTACCAAGCAAGAAGGGATGGAAAGTTAAGAGAGTATCGGACCTATTGAAGTTATCTTGTTTAGCATAGAAGAAAAATACTAGGTACTCAGAAAAAATAGGATTTTGAAAGGTTCATGTTTCTTTCTAGATGAAGATCTAACATCAATGCAAAAAGTGGAATTGGTCAAAGCAAGAGCAATGAAGGATGAAGCTATAAGGGCATGGTTGCAAAATGGAAAAGCCATCATTAACAATCTATTGACCCTAAATGCATCAGTGCAACAGGAATGGGTGGAAAAAAGGAAAGATTATGCCTTGAGTCATTGGCCCCAAGACAAATAGCAAGTAGCCCCCTCCCCCCTAAGAGCTCTTAACATTAATGTATTGGAATGAGGTTACCCATGGAGGAGATGGGTCCTCGGTTATGGTCTATTATAGATATAAAAAACATAATAGGTCTCACAGAAACTCATGAGCATGATGGGTGCAAGATGCCTACTCTTGAAGGATATATGAAATTTGCAATTTAGAACAATGCGATTGGAAATGACTAAGGTTATGGTGGCATAACTGTCTAAATAAAAGAAACATGGCAAAGAAACATTTAGTTGAAAAAAGAAGACCCAAATAAACAATACATTTGGTTTAAAAATTCTTAGAATGGCAAACAAATTAGAATTGAGGGGTGTTATTTTGCCTCTCGGGTGTCCAAAACCTATAAAAAAATTGGGTTGAATTGTGAGGACCCATTAACCACACCCAAAAAAGATATGTCATCTCTCTCCTAACAGGGGGAGGTTATTCTATTGGGTGATTTATGATGGGTGTCTTTCCCCTAACTTATTTTGTTGCCCTAAATTTTTAAGGTCAACAATAGAGATCCTTAGATATTTAAGTCAACTTTTATTTAATATACTTCTTGAAACTAACAAACTTAGACATAACAAAAGACAGAAAAGACCTATGAAGGGTACAATAAGGACATAGCAAATTCACCTGTGGCATCCAAAGCACGAATTGCTTCACAAAAGGCATTGACTCTCTCACGGCGTCGAACCAGATCGGATCCATGCACTGGCGCAGCTGTAAGCTGTAGTAGCTTTTGAAGAAGATGTTGGAAAAGTTAAGACAAACTAAAAAATAGATGTTTATTGTATAGCATAAAACATATTAGCATGCAAAAAGCTTTATGTTTGTGTCTTAAACTAGAAACAGCACACTCTAGTGAGGATATAGTCCCGCAGTCTCTCTGTTGTAAGTGGCACAGCTACAGATAGAGCACGAATAACAGCAACTGCAGCCTCATGTGATCCATCTTCAAGAAAAGCATCCATCTGGATACGAATTTTGTCCACCATCTGATAGAAATATATTTACATATTATTCCATGCCAGTGGGAAGCAGAAATTCTAGAAAAACTAGTTCTCAAAATTCTAGTCTCAACAAATGCTGTAAAAGAAGAAATGTTTCTTTAAAGTGTCAGCAAATTTACCACTTCATTCTTGAAGTGTTGAGCAACAGTTCCGAAAGCATCTATGGTAGAGTATTTAACAATAAGATTTGGATCAGAACCCAATGTTACTAAAGCAGGTAAAATTTGTGTTGAAGCAACTTTCATGTCTACATATGGCACCTGAAGCACACAGCAAGTAAAAGGAGTTAATGAAATAATGATAGAAGCTGCAAAGAAAGCCCCTGAGAGAAATACCATAAACTCTATACATACAAGAACTTGCAATAGATTAACAGCACTGATCTTGACATTCGCATTTGTGCTGACAACCATCTCCCAAAGTACACTGATAATAATTCTATGATGCTCTTCAAAGGTACTGCATCCAGAAACATCCAAGTTAAAAGACCATAATCCAGTCTAAAAACTATGGTAGGTAGTCCTAATGCTGAAGTTCTAACATCGAGTTTTAATGATAGTTCTGGATTTCCTAAGACAGGGATGCAAACCAAATACCAAAGAAAGCGCACAGCATCAATCAACTCGGGACTAGTAGATGAGGTCCAAGCACCATGCTTAAGTGTGTTTCGTAGAATGAATGACCGTAAATAGTCAGCAAGCTGTGCTTCCCTACTAGAAACACCTAATACTCCTGTAAGCAGCAGTGGAAGTACACATATGACAGACAATCGCTCTGCCACTGTTGTTTTTGGTTTCAGACCTGCAATTAAGGTTTTGGTTACATGTTATCCAGACAATATATATAATTATTCAATAACCCACTATAAGTACAAATGCTTGCCTCTTATTCGAGATTCACAACTAGAAGGCACATGCAGAGTGCCAACATTGTCTCCAAGAGCAGTTAGAAACAATGGAAGCATGATATTGTTAACATAGTACTCCCCAAAGAGCTCAGATAAAGCCAAAAGGAGCTGCACAACATTAGCAATATTGAAGCCAAAGTTATAATAATCAATTGTAAAGAATAAGAGTATTGAAAAGAACACGATTACAAATATTTAACAGAAAAAAGAATCTATTAATATCCAGTTATTCACCAAAGACAAAACACGCTTCCCAAGACCACTGAGATTATCATGACTATGGGAGACAATAGGGTGACTATAATATTTATGACTAGAGTCTATTAATTCAATGCTACGCATCAAATTATTGAAAATAAAACATGTTATGCCACCAATAAGTCGATAACACATGCAAGAAGGAAAAAGTACAACATCTATACTCATTGATGCCAAAGTACAGTCTATACGATAGCTAAGTTTTTCATAAATTAGAGAGAATAAAGTTCATGGCACATCTATGACCATGGTTTAGGAGTATACATAACTAAACAAAAACTCATGCTGCGTGAAATGCAATGGAAGGCATGCTCCAAAACTACAAACCAACAGTGAAGCAACGATGAAGCAATTCATTCTCCTCTTATCAATCACTAGTAAGTTTCTTATTCCATATCCACGAATATATCCTCCGAAGAGACATTCTTCAAATGCATTTTAATACATATTCAATGAATGCACCCAAAATGATTTTTGCTCCCTAGCTTCAACAAGTAGAAAATATTTAAAAACCAAATAAAAGTAGAAAATATTAAAAATACTGATAATAAAGTATGTCTACATCAATGAAAATTGAAGCTTCTGCCATAACCTTTGCTATACGGGTTCGAAGACTGTCTTCTCTAGAAGGTAATAAAGATGCAAGTCCAATCAAAGCTGGCAAACAGTCCATATGTATCCAGTCAAAAATAGGCCATGCCTTTTCTTCCCTGAAGTCCACTCAGTTTAAAAGTTTAAGATTAGATTAAAAAAGAACCTTAATTGGGAAAGGATCAAACAAACAACTGAACAAACTAGAATTTATAAAGGAAATCTTTAACTGCAAGATGATCAAGGCACTCACAATCATCCCAGCAAACAGAAAGCTGGGAACTACTCAATTATACAAATACTAAAGCAATACCACATACCTTGCATACACTTCAAGCAAAGACTTAGAAAAGAACGAAACATCTGCATCAGATGTACTGGAAATGTCACAAGGAAATGGGCATGTTTCAAATACTTTACGCCGCACAACAGGAAGTAGCTCCATCAGCATGCGCAAAAGAACATCAATATTCCAACGTTCTCTTTCACCAAGTACTCTAAGGCGAGCTTCTGCAGAACCATCAACACCAGAAAGTGGTGGGCACCGCTGAAAATATCAAGAGATGAAGTGTCATGATGTATCTAGTTAATAACACATCTATCTTGAACATACCAACCATGCAAAAATAGGATAGCCAAAATGCACTATAACCTCTATATAAAACAGAATACCTGAGCAGATGCTAAAAGGTGAGAGAGCAGGACATGAAGAACATTATCCAATCTATTTCCCCAACTAACCATGGTTGGTACAAGCTCTTTCAGTGTAGTCTCAACAACAGTACCCGATGGATCGCAGACTAGTTGAAACATCATCTCCTCAACCTACACAATAAATAGATGTAAGAAACCTTTAAATATAATAACAAACAACTCACATCAGTTAAAAGATACTGTTCTTTATTTCCCAAATGATCTCTCTCTGTCTCTTCTAGAGCTTACATTGCAGCCCATCTTCTCAAGTCAGTTTTCTGCTCCATGTATGCTCCTTAGCATTATTAGTGAGGCTGACCTTGAAATATTTGTCAATATTTGGAAAGAGCGGTAGCAGAAGCGCCAAGTTATGAGCAGCCGCCTCCCGGACAACAACAGCTGAATCCTCAAGCAATTGTTGTACAATAGACAAGATAAGAGATGTGCGAATCTCGGATCGAACAAACTGTGCAAGCTCTCCACAAGACTGAGCAACAAGCAATCTCCTCTCCTCATATTTGTGATTAATCTGCAATTGAATCAAAATGTTAGCTAGGGTCAGCAGGTAACTGACTGCCATGTCCTTTTTTTTTATTTTTATCTGACCAAGGCATCAGGTAGATTACCTGCTCCCAGCACTGAGGAAGTAACTCTGTTTCTGTTCGCATCTCCCCGACATTCTTTGAGAGGACTAAGCATGCCTATGAAAGCACAATTACCAGATTAGCATCTGATATTAACAATTAAGAGAAATGGCCTTTCATGCAAAGATTTCAAATTATCATGTAAGCTGTAAATTTGACATAAGAAGTCAATACTCACATCCATTATAATTCTCCTTTGCTGCTCATCGGGCCGTTTTATTAAGTTGAACAGGGTATGTGTCAAGGAATCACGAGTACCACTGTCAGGATGGCGTTCAATTGCACAAATTATTAAAGGGAGCAGTTCCTGCAGCCAAACAAATGAGAATATGACCAGCTATACAAAGGTTGATATGAAACAACCATACCTGTAAATCCTCATGATAAATCATTGAAGAGCATTCTAAAACATACCTCCCTGTGATTTATTAGAACGTAAGGGACAATCTTAGGCAGAGCATCTGCAAGAACCTGAACTGTTTCTAAGCTCTGTAAAGTAAGCAATTTACAAGTCATATGAATCATGAATGAGAACCCCATTAGATTTTAAAGCAAAAAGTATAAGTTTGTCAATGCTTTTAAAAATGGTTTCTATGTTAATGCATATCCTTACAATGTTTGGCGAAGGCGTACTATTCCAATCTGCCTGAACAAATTTATCATTATTCTCAGAATTTGAATATTCATCCCCTGCAGCAGCATTTTCATCCTTTTTTATGACATTTGCACCAGTTACAGTGACACTTGAGGAATCTATTGCAGCAATCTGTGATTCCTTACATTTATCAGGTTTTTTTTTAGATGGGATTGCCTGCATTGAATCATCTGAACAAGTAGACACCCCTATTGTAATGGGATTAACTGCTTTATCATCATGTATTTCCACCTCCAAATTCTCCACATTCTTATCCTCACTCGCCTGATTAGCACATTCAGTTTTCAAAGATGGATTTTTCTCATTTAGATTTGCAGCTTCCAACTTCAGACTTCGAAATTCAGGCTTACAGGCATCCAGTTCATCTTCATACAGCATTGTCAAGGATTCACCCTTAGAATTATCCCATCCTGAAGAAGCTCTAGAACTCTCCAACTGCAGTTTAAGCGATGTGATTTCAGATCTGCAGACATTGACTTCCTTTTGTGCAAGTTCCAACAAGTGCTTCAAGTTTTGGATCTGTGGCATGTGATTGATTTTGTTACTACACAAAGAGATCAATAGCTCAGAATGGACGACAGGGAAAAAGAAGAATATATTCAAAGCGACAGGGCTACCTGATTTTCTTTGTCCTTTATATCTTTTTGAGCAGATTCAAATGACTTTCCTAGAGCATTTATTTGGGCATCTGCCAGCTCCTTGCTTTTATGCAGAGCTTCCTTCTCCTTTTGGTGTAAATTGTTCTCTTCCATGAGAAAATTTCGTTCTTGTATGATAGCCATTCTCTCCTGCACCAATATCAAGATACCGAGTTCAGAAAATTTATAATTTTGAATGAATTACAAAATATAATATCTGCAATACTTCATTACATTCAAACTTATGTATTTCCTATCAATAAGAATCTGTAGATTTGAAACCCAAATATTTTTCTAGCTAGTTAACCTCTGTATGCAATGACATTAAATGTGGACCTACATTCACTATGGGTATGAATCATGAAGCACCAAGATCTTTCAATTTAAAGTGATTTCTCATTTGTCATATGCTCAAAAATATTTTGGTATTTTGTGATCTTCCCTAGGGACACATCCTATTTCCACCATTTCCTATTTCGGAAACACGTGCCACTTCTCTCCATTGACCCCACTCAATTATTAGCCCCTTTCCCTAGTCTATTAGTGTTTTGAGTTTTCATGTGTTATTTGTATTGTCTTGTTTGATTCTCTAACATTTTTTAAGTCTTGGGTAATGCAAAGGAAACTATTTGATATATCTTTCAAAGTCTTCCCATGCCTGTGCATCTTCTTCCTTCCCTACAGCGTGAGTCTTCTTATATACAGATTGCAATGCAATTTCAGATGTATCCGAATGAGATGTCATAGTGCCTTGTCGGGGAAGCTGTCGCTTGAAGTTTAAGTGCCATGTCTTTGGAGAAAATGGAAGTCGGATCTGCTTTCCAGATTTGATGTTATTTTGTAAGCTTTCAATAGTTAAAAGAATGGTCTTGGACTGGAATTTTCTTTCAAGCTGTGAGAGTTTGGTTGAATCTGTGGAAAGTATTGAAGCCGTGTGTAATTCCAGTGCCTTGTATGCTTACTGTGACTGAACCATGTCAAACTTAAAACCCATGGAAAGTTGGCTATTATAGTCCTTACCTTGATTTGTGGTTCTGAGACAACCATAACAAGCTCGAGCTAGTACAGACTTCCTTCATGGCATAGAGAAGAATAAGGTTGTGATATGATTAGCGTGGCTAGAGTAACAAGTGTGAACACTTCTTTCTTGGGTTACTAACTCCAATCAGAGGATTTTCCCAAACTTCCACAGCCTTCATGCTCACATAACATTCATTACTCTCGCTTTGGGTAAATACTGTTCAGCGTGACCATCTGGGACTCTTGACAAGGAAGTTGTTAATCTGTTTGTGCTACAGCTGAAGCAATTACAAAATGAGAGAAGTAATGAATGGCAGTGAATGTTTGCATTGCTGAGCAGTCCACCTTATATATCTAATATTCAGGGCACCGTGGTTGCTGCTGTGTGTGACTGTAAGGAGCCAATTGCAGCACGCCTATTGTCTTCCCGAGACACTTTGTGTGGATGCAAGAGTTTCAACAGAGATTTGGAGCAGTTGGATTTTCAAGAAAATCTTATATCTGCACATTCTGGTCAACTATCAGGTTGCACCTACATTGGAGAGGACATTATCAACAACAATTTCTGCATCCGTTAAATCCTGCCACCCAAATATCATCTATAACCCTGCTGCTTCCATACAGTCTCCCGTTGTTGCTGTGTGCATTGGAATTTTTTAAGCTTCTGCTGGCTTTGAAGATAACTGTTTGATAAAATAACCTTCTGCTGTCTGCGATGCATATTTATAGACTAGCCGCCACATTTAAAATTATAGAAATCAACCATTTGAATATTCAAATGATGACACAGCAATAAATTTATAATTTGACTTGGCACAAGCAATTATGTGAAGTAGACAAGCAGCTAGCTTAATCAGACAACCAACCAGCTCAAGCATGTAACCAAGTAGCTCAACCAAACAACCAAGCAGCTCAACCAAGTAACCAAGTAGCTCATGAAGATCTGATGAATAATCAGCAGCTTGATAAGCATTTCATTTCAATTCTCTTTTACTTTGAATAATCCTCCAAAATTCATACAACCTTGATCATCAGCCATTGACATCAAGGACAAAATATTCAACACTTTTAATAACCCAAAAAAGCCTACTTTTGCTTACACAAATGGTTTCACATGACTTGCCAATTTTCACAAGGAGTTTTTCCTAGCATAGGTAAAACTGGTCCTGTCTGCAACAATAAAATACGCTGCATCACTAGGTGTATCTTTTGTCACAATATTAGTCATGTGAACTCAAGTTTCATGCCTCACAACCAAGGGAAGGAAAGAAAGTAGTATACAGGCATACAAATAACTTGCCTAAGGAGACTAGATGTGCCTGAGCAGCATAGTTGAGATTTTCTCTCATCCAAGGAATAGCTTGCACTCGTATCAACTTTAATTGTAAATTTGTCTCATCATTTCATTCATCAACCATAATAATGTAAGGAATGGAGAGGACCATAGAACCTACTAACCATGAGGAATGCAGATGCAATACAAATTATTGTAGTTGCCTTAATGCTTGCTTTCAAATTTTCAATTTTGCATACAAAAATATATGCAGTGATCTTCATTACTTAGTTTCTAGATTCCGGAGATGAACCAAAAGGCTTGCCTTGCTTTTAAAGCAACTATTTCATCTTGGCCAGATGTGTAGATCTTAGAAACGTAGTTCTATTGACACCTTCAATTACGTGTTAGAAAATTGTTATCAGATGCATATGAATGTGCAGTTTTGTAATGTCATTTTCCAACAGTGTATCACGGGGACGCATCCCCACAAGACCCCCGCATTCCTGGGATGGTGACGGGGACGAGGTGTACCCCCAGGACCACCTTTCTACCACCGGGATGCCAGGATGGCATAGCGTCCCAGAGATGCACATCCCCCAGTGACAAACGCCATCTTAAATGGATTTGCCCGCAAAAATGTTGCATTTCCAAGGAAGTTCAAACATGTCAATTTTGGGAACCTACAACCCCTAGGACCCTACAAGGGTCGTTGCCCCTTGACCCCACTAGGGGCTACCGCCCCCAGACCCCCGCTTTGGAATTTAAAAACAAAAGAAGAAATTGATGGGGAAATCACATCAAGTCAAGTTGATGTTTTTAAAACCACTTTACTGAGTTCAGTGATGAGAAGTTTAGCTTGAAGGATGATTAGAGGCCTTCCTTCACTACATTTTGACATTTTCTACTTGTTTTGATATCATGCCACTCATTGTAATCATCTTTATGATATTATGATATAATAGAAATCTTCCATTTGTCGATTCGGCAATTTCATTTGTCAAATTGAAATTTTAATTTTATTTAGTATTCTAATCACTAATTACTAATTTGATAATCAATGTTCATTGTTCAATGTTCAAGTATTTAGTATTTGGCATTTGCAATTTTGCTATTTTACTTATACTATACATATTTTCATAAATAGCATTTCAAGTACTATATGTATAGTATATAATATTATACAACACCGCCCCCCCACTGTCGTCCCCAAATTTAGGCCCTTTGTCCCCCTATCCCAAAAACCCGTCCTACCGTCCCCCTGTCCCCCTATCCCCTAGAGCCAGTGTAACACTAGTTTTTTTGAGTTGAGTGAGGTGAGTTAGAGCTATGCATGATGGAGTCTGGGTTTTGTTAGAATTGTGCATGGAGTAGTTGAGTTTAATGATGTAATGTTGTGCATTGATCTTTTCAATGATTGTTTTTCTACTGATTTCAATATCTTCATCTTTGGCATGGGACATAGTTTGGTAATCTTTTTGGTGTGCTGGACATAAGCTGTCAAGAATTGTTTCAGGGAACGGAGTACAAGATTTTGTATGGTGATTTAAGTAATTAGAGTTTTATGAAGAGTGCTATTAAGTTTTAAATTTGGGTTGGTGCTTCAGCTGATCGGAGTTGGTACTTCGAGGAGGGTTGGTGCTCTCTGTGAATTGGTGCTCTCTGTGTAATCTAGATTGGTGCCCACTTTGTTAATGAAAGCTATTGATGTGCCATGGTTTACCCAAAAGGGTTTTCTACATTAAATTTGATGTTTGCTCACTCTGTTTTATGTGGTTTCATGTTTCAAAAAGTTTAAAATACTAATTTGCAGCATTTTGTGTGCTCTTCAAAAAGAAGCGTCCAATATTGGTGTGCAGATTTGACTTTTAAAGAGTTTACTACGAATAATTTTTATGCCACGTTTTAGTATCAATTAAATTTAATGGAACAGATGAATAATTTATGGGAAAAACCGTGCACCATGTTATGATGCCCAAGATTGGTGATTATGCTCACCTATATAACACACTCCTTGTTTAAACTAGAGATGTCTGTTTGATGTGATTCTGTGCACCACTTCAATCATTTGCCCCTAGACTGAATGCCCCACCAATTAGAATCCTCCTTGCTTTCCATGTGTAGAAATTTTGGCAGAAAAGGAGATTAACAATTGTACAGGGTTGTGCCTTACAGGGTCAATTCATTTGTGTATTGGGCATGGTTTCCTTTTTCTCGAGATTGTTAAATGCATATATTTGCTATCTACCTATTAAGAAGGTTGCAATAAAATAAAATACAATCTTTTGTTTTTTCAAAGATCTTATAAACCAATAAGTTATGTGAAATATAAATTATAAATTAATAAAATTAAAGATAACATAGGCATCTGCATGAAAAACAGAAAATTTCTTAAATGTGATTTTTCCATTTTGTTCTAAATATTGGTGGCATGCTTGTATTCAAAGTAGAGGCGTGGACTAAATATTTTCTTGGATTTTATTTATTCAAAAGTGAAAGATGGAGACATTAAAGTGAAAAGAGAACCAAAATTCTAAAAAAATGAGTTTGGGCATAGTATATTTATACGATCAGACACTCTCTTTGCATTGGAGAGTGGCTCCCATTTCTCTTCCATTAACTCTCCACTATATGTGTTACAATCCACCGGAATATATAACTATTTTTCATTCTACAATAAGTTCTATATGTGGAGGGCTCATCCTTATTGATAAAGGTCAGGATGAGTGGTTATGGACAGTCATCAGAAGGGATCATTCACATTGTAGAGTTGCTCGTCCGATCAACTCTAAACTCTACAATGGGTTTATTCCTCCTCCATGGAATTAAATAGAGATTTATTTCAATTATCTTCAAAATAGTGGTGAATCCAAGACAAATGCAAACACTATCCAAACATATTCTGCTTTCATTGTTCTAATCTGCTCCTAATTCGCCTATTTCTGCTGGTAATATGCATTGAATCTGCTTTGAGATATTGTTCTTTGTCCTATCTTAAAAGGCGCTCATGTTTGAATTTGCAATTTCTTAACGTAGCCAACCTTAGAAACATTTTTGTATTTACTTTCCATTGCTCAAGGCGGACCCAATAGGCATTCAATTTACATTTTTTTAGTTTTATTTATCATGAGAGGTTGTCAAGGATTATTATGTAGAAAATAGAGGCAGATGCGGATAGGGAGATGGAAATTCGATGGGGTCATGGAATTGGAGGTGGAAATTTGATGGGGTCATGGAATTGGAGGTGGAAATTCAATGGGATTATGGAATTGAATGTGGAAATTCAATCAAGTCAAGGAATGTGAAGGGGAAATTTGACTCGGACAAGGAATTGTGGGTGGCAATTTGATTGATTCAAGGATTGAGTGCAAATTTGAGGTCATCAAGGATTAATGAGTGGAAATTCGACCTCCTCATGGAATTTCAAGGGGAAATTCGCTTTAGTCATGAATTTTCGAAGAATTTCAATTTTATTCAAAGATTTTTGAATTTTCTTATTTTTCCCTTTTAAGCTTGGAATTTCCATTTTCACTTTTCATTTTTTTCAAGTATCGAATTTTTACTTTTCCACAATCAAGTCAAGGAATGTGAAGGGGAGAATTGACTTGGACAAGAAATTGTGGGTGGAAAATTGTTTGATTCAAGGATTGAGGAGTGAAAGTTTGAGGTCATCAAGGATTAATGAGTGGAAATTCAGCTTCCTCATGGTATTTCAAAGGGAAATTCGCTCCAATCATGGATTTTTTAAGGGAAACCTTAAATTTTCTCGCAAAAACATGGAATTTTAATTTATTTCAAGGATTTTAGAATTTTCTTATTTTTCCTTTATTTTCTCTTTTAAGCTTGGAATTTCCTTTTCACTTTTTATTTTTTTCAAGTATCGAATTTTTACTTTTCCACATTACCATTTCACAAATTTCATACATCAAACATAGATTTCTCAAAGCATCATCATCTCAACTTACACAACGTTTGAAGGGGAAACTTGACCTAGAGGCGGATTTCCTCTAGGAAATCTTCCTCAAAACCGGATTTTGCAATTAGATTCAATCCTTGGACAATTTCTTCATTCCAAATCCTCAACTTAGGAATTCTTGACTCGACTAACCCATTCCTTAAGAACTAGGAGACTAAGAAACCCGAAAATGTTGCCAAGCTAAGGACAACTAAACCAAAACACTAAGCTAGAAAGCTTAAGAAATGAGGGGGTCCCTACTCGGATTGGGCGTGTGTTTACAACACAATACCCTGTATCTTGTTAATAAAGTAGTGTGCCTTACTGCATACAAGAGGATTGTTCGTAAATGCCTTGGTTAGCTCAAATATCCATCAACACAATTCAAAGGACCTTCAAATTTAGTAAACTACAAAATTCAAGGTGAGTTCTCCTAGGTTCGCATGGGACATACCCACAGAGAAAATAACGAACCCTAACCGCAGTGGCGTGGTCAGAGGGGAGGATCCAATAACATAGTTAAGGATGCTTCAGCTACAAATAAAACTCTCCTATACACACAAGAATCATTGGTGAAACTTGATGTAGAGGTGGATTTCCAAAAGGAAATTCTCCTCAAACCCGGATTTTGCAATGAGATTCAATCCTTGGACAATTTCTTCATTCCAAATCCTCAACTTAGGAATTCTTGACTTGACTCACCCATTCCTTAAGAACTAGGAGTCTAAGAAACCTGAAAAATGTTACCAGGCTAAGGACAACTAAACCAAAACACTAAGCTCAAAAGATTAAAAAAAAAAGAAGGGATCCCTACTCGCAATGGGGTGTGTTTACAATACAACGCCCTGTATCTCGAGAATAAAGTAGTGTGCCTTGTTGCATACAGAAAGATTGTCCACAAATACCTTGGCCAACTCAAATACCCATCAACATGATTCAAAGGACCAAATTCAAGTTCAATAAACCACGCAAATTCTACGTGGATTCTCCTAGATTTGTCAAGGACAAACCCACGAAGCAAATAACAAACCTTGACCACACCTACAACATCTGGGGGGAGGATCCGGTAACATAGTAAGGTATGTTTCAGCTACAAACAAAACTCTCCTATACACACAAGAATCATTGGTGATATTTTCAATCACAACCAAAACTATGGCATTTGTGGCTAGGATCAAAAACATCACTAATTTAAGGTTTTCATTATATTACCAACCCCAAATCACTTAGGGAACTTATAAGACCTCTTGAGATCTATGTAACCATTTCTTGTTCTTGTCATTAATAAATTTTCTAGAGTGCCCCTTAGCGGCAATATTAGTCGGTTCTAATGATATATATAAACTATTTGAAATAAATAGACTGTGGACATGAGAATGCCATTTGGTAAAGGACATGGTCATCTTTCATTTGAAGCACAATATTCATCTATAGAATGTCTTGTGTGTTTGTGATCGGAACAGTATTTTTTGTTTCAGAATAAGAGGCTAGAGCCCTTAATGGATCCATTTGGTGAAGAATATCCTTTCTCTGATGATAAATGGAAACATTGGAAAGCAAGAGAGAAGTTGGCAAGGGCAGAGATGAAAAGTAGCTCTTTCTCTAAAAAATAATGAATTTGGCTTTGGTTGTGCCTTTTGTTGCTTAGTTTTCACCTTTGTAGCATGCTGGAAGCAAGATCAAAGAAAGTAGCGGAGCAAAGCTCTAAGTAAAGTTGGATGGACACATACGAATACGATATCAGATACAGATATGGATATTTTTCAAGACCCCTAATATGGATACGACAAGATATGGCAATATATATATGTGTGTGTGTGTCTATATATATATATATATATATATATATTAAACACTTTAAAATTTAAAAATTAAGACTAATCAGGCATTGGCCTGCAGTGCAGCGGTTGCTGCTTCTCTTTGTAATAGCAAGGTCTCGAGTTTGATTCCCAAAATGGGAGCTTAAATAAACTTAATATAAAAAAAAAAAAAAAAACTAATAATTTAAACTTTAAGCTTTATATATTCACAATTGATTTTTTAAATCTTATTTTTTAATTTTAATTAAAATAAAAAATTACAATTAAGAAAAATAAATATAAACTATTAATATATTCTTTAGATGGGCTTTGTATTTTTAGGACCTCAAGCACAAATTCTTTAGATGTTCACATTAACTCTGAATTCTACTACTGGGCAACAATTGACAAATCAAAGTTCAAACTATTATCGCAACTTGTTTGAGGAATGGTAATTATAAAAAAATGGTTGAAGACATTATTTCCTAGTTACAACTTTTGAAATCTATGTGGCAATAATGTCCAAAATGAGATTGTAAGATGTGTTGAGAGGAGACATGGGAGATTTTAAGAGACATGGAAGTTGAATCTCCTGTCACTACTGGTGTTTAAAACATTTTTTCCATTGCAACTTTTATTGAGGTTTGATAACCCATTGACCAATCATTTGGAATTTTGGAGTGACATAAGAACATAGTCAAGCATTGCACTATACAGGGAGAAGGAAATTCTAATAAATTCCCCCGAGCCACCAACAAATTTGATGTTGAGTTGACTAGTCTATACCACGGAATCGAAAAGGGAATTGAGCCATTGATATTAGTGAGAAGACTACTTTACTTTGGCACTAGAAAATATAAGAATATAAAGTATTTGTAAGGGAATATCAGTGTTGTTTTTAGGTGCAACCAATATAATGTCAAAATACTTTTGTTAAGACTAAAAATCCTTTCTTAACAGTCATCAATTTAAAAATGCATCCCTTGATTAAAATTATTTTCCAATCCATCTGTATGTATACAAAAGAAATCATTTGATGGCTGATTGGAATGATTACAGCTGGACCAATTCTGAAATTTCGACTAGTAATCTTCCATGGCACATTCCTTCTATTACCAGAAAACTTCAAAATACTTGGTTGGTGAACTCTTGCATATACTCAACAATCAAATAGCCCCACCATGCTTACGTTGTTCTACTCTAGTATTCATGTGAACTTCATCTAAGGAATTGTGCGTGTGATCCTAAAAATGCAAACCCTACTCTAACTCATCATGATTTCCATCACCTTGTGAAGATCCTGATAATGCAAAGCCTGTCACCTTGTCTTTCAAATCCAATGTATTACACATAACATCGTGAGAAAATTGTTTCTCTAGCTCCACAAGATTGCGCTCTTGGAGTTCTTCCCATATTATCAACATGTTAAGTCTCCATCGTACTAAGAATGCTGAAGGCATTGTACAATATTCCATCATACTTGAATTCTTAATGTTCCCAAGGGTAACAAGGCTCCAAATTATTGTTATTTTTGAGCTCATCAATTCCTTCAATAATTTGTTTGATCTCCATAGCTCTAGTGTCAGCTTATTACTCCTTTTGCATGGCTGCAATAGATGATTGATTTTCAATTTTGTAAAGTGAGAAGTGAGCTAAATTTAGCTCTAGGTTGAGTTCATCAAACTCTTTCTCCTTTTCTTCCAATGCACTAAGGATGTCTTCTGCAATTTTGATGGCAGGATCCCTTAATTAGCTACAAGTATTCAGATCTCACTACTTCCATTGCACCCTTGACTGCTTGTGAGTCTATAATGGTGATAGATTGCTCAAGCTGACCTCTCTGCACCTTTTGCATTGATTCAGCAATGACTCTTTTTGTATTATCCAAGCTTGATAAGGTTTGTACTTCATTCTCCTCTGTCACCAACATCTATTTCTTCCAATCTTCTTTATGAATGTCAATATCATGCATATATAATGAACTGTTGTTAATTAAAATACAAAAATCGGCATTTTCTTCATACCTTTAATGGTGTCATCATGGGAGACATAGGTCGAATGTGTCTCTCCTTCAATTTCTAGAAATGCTCCACTATCTTGGTATAAGTGTTCATCATGATCCATTAATCTGGATTTGCAGCAAATCTGATATCATTACAAATTTATAGGTGACTTCAAAATTAGTAACATCTACATGCCTTTCAACTGGATCATTTTGAAACTCCCCATCAAGTTTTGCCATAACTCAAGAGATTTCTCATGCCTTTTCTTCCTCCTCAAGCTCTATTTTCTCAATTTCTTCTTTGTCATCGTCACTACTCTACTAGAATAAACATGGGATGGAAGTCACTAATTTGTTTTCTTTGTTGTTCCCAAATGTGTTACTAGGTGTCCAGACTTCTTGGCATGTGAAACAACGTTGCTCTCTCCTCAATTGATTCTTGCTCAATTTCGGACCTATAATTTGTAGACCACAAGAAAGCAATTTCTCCTGCCAATTGATTTTCCAGTTTTTCAATTTTTTGTTTAACCAATCTCTTTGACAACTCACATGCAACAGGTGAAACATCTTGTTCCTTCCTTCAAACACCTAACAAAATAACAAATATCATCATCCTCATCCAAAATTAGAGACAATAAATTGCATGGAAGTTATGACATTTTTTATATAAGCCTCATTAATAACAGTCCAAATTATTTGAAGGACTAAAAAAATCATTTCTTCACAGCCAATATCTAACATGATGTTACGAGATCTGATTTTTGCAAAAGTTTCTAGTACTGTTACCCTCTTAGCAAGAGAAGGATCTCTACAATCATCCAAACCTTGGAAACTTTCCACAATCAACTGGAATACCACCTCCATTATGTCATCATTGTAGGGAGTTTTGGGTGTTATTATCCTTGTGATTTCATCAAGGCGAGAAGTAACTACAACTTTTAAAGTTTCAAATCCTTATTTGGGTGTCTCATAAGTGTTGGTGTAACTAAAGAAGTCAGTGATGGCTTCACAGTATATCACATCCCCACAATGTCTAACTGATTTACTATGCATAAGCAATTTTCAACCTCCTCCAAAATGCATAAAAAAAAATTTCTTTGATTGAGGTTGGCATTCAAGTTCTTTCCCTGCATTGCAAATCTTTTTACACAGTCTTTCTCCTGTTCTAATTTACACTTGCCCCAAACTGTAAACACCTTTTGAAATGTTATTTCCAATTTATCCTCACTTTGTCCAAGAGATGCAAGCAAAGAATCTGTTCTTCTTCTCTGTTCCATGATCCAATTGATAAACAAACTGAAATACTCAATATGCTCTAAAATCCTTCAACAATCAATCCCTGTGAAACTCAAAATTGAAACTGTTGAACTCCTTTAGCATGTGTAGCCACTGACACTATCATGCAAACAGCTGGTCACTGACTCGCATCTGTTGCAATTGTAATGTAATCAACTGAAAACCAATATACAACTATTGAATGAGACATGCAAGCAATATTGTCTACCCAACAGGCTAGCAGGAATTGTGGCTCATACAGCCATTAATTGTGCGGGCTATAAATATTTTTTTACAATTGCTTGATAGATTGTCAGTAGCGTCCTACTGTGATATCTCTATATTCTATTCTTTTATTTCTTGTGTGTTCAATTCATCAAAAATTTACCATTACATAATAATATAAATATAGAGTGGATGCTTATCCAAATACACTAAAATAAATTATTAATTTATTATTGACCGAGCCCAACAATACTTAGCATAACATAATTGAACTTTCATTCCAGAACTACATACATACATAGTTCACAGACTCGGACTCGGACAGTGTTCAGCAAGCCCAAAATTTTCAACTTGGCAAAAAGCTCAAAAACTTAGAAAGTATAAAAATTAAAATTTCTATAAAAAAAATATAATTTTTTGCAAAATTAAATTACAAAATGTAGTAAATTAAAAATTGACATCTCTAAAGAGAAAATGCAAGGTTTTATAGCAAAACAAATGTGAAAAACAAATTTTGACCAGCGTTTTACCCATGCAGGCATTTCTACCCATGTTTTACTTGTCTATAAAAACTTGTGAGTTAAACATGTAGAAACTCGCAGAACAAAAAATATGAGTACTAGGCAACTCAGAGACTGAGTACTCACAGAGTCTGCAAACTATGCATACACATATATAACAATTTCTGACCTTATAATGGCTGCAGCTGAAAACAGCACTGATATTCCCTTACTACTTCGTATTCCTATATTTTCCACCACCCAAGTGAAGAAGTCTTCTTACTAGTATCAATACCTTGAATCCCTGTTTGACTCCCTGCTGTGGACTACTCAACTCCACATCAAATCTGCAAGTGGCCAATTAATCAATCAATGGGTTACCAAATCTCAAATAAGTTGAACACTGATGGCAGAAGGAAATTTAGACTGCACGTCTCTTAGAATCTCCCAAATCTCCCCTCAACACTTCCTACAAATCTCATTTTGGACCTTACTGCCACATAGATTTCAAAAGCTGCAACCAGGTAAGAATGTCTTCCACAACAACTTTTATAATGGCCAATCCACAAAGAAGCTGTGCTTATAGTTTAATCTTTGATTTGTCAATTTTTGGGTGACGGCATAGTTTAGAGTTCTAATAGCATTCAATCTCTTTCAAATAGCCAGAAATAACCCTTTTTAAAATTACCATGCTCCCTTTGTATGCTAATACAACTTCCTCTTATGATGGAACAAGGCACAGCCAGGTGGCTGTGATAAATCACACCCAAAAATGAAGGCTACCAAACTCTAACCTCCATGAACACCTCCTTTTCAACCCTCCTTCCCACCACCTCAGCGATAGTCCAACCCACATATGCCACCCTTATTCTATCAACTAAGAATAAATTAAACATACTCGTTGCTTTCCTTTGTGAGATGCAGTTGGGTTAAGGCCCTCCATTTATAATATAAATTAGGAGCATGGCATACCTTCTATGTTGGACGCCAAATTCAATCTCCATAATATGTTCATATTGAGAATTCCAATACAAAGAGTACCCAATCTTCACCTATATAATTTCTAAAATTTGCTAATATATACTATTCAGACTTCCTCATCTGAAATACCTGATCAACAAAAGATGAGTTTCATCTTACTCCTTGTGAATCCCCTGCGAATTCATCAAGAATCAGCTAGGAGTCTTTTTGTCCTTCGATAACAGACTAAACCAAGTTCAATCTCTCCAGACTAGGGTTTTTCAGAATACCATGACAACAATGGCTTCTCTTTCCAAAACTCCTTTTAAAGACACTTTAAGGGCAACTAAAATAATTTCCCTTTTTTCTAAAATAATATTAAATATCGCTCTGAGAAGCTTCTTAATTTAATAATAAAATATTAGTTGCATTTTATTCATAAAGTAAAGTTATTTCGAGCAACTGAACAGTGAATATTAAACTATTCAATTTTTTGGATAATTAAAAAAGAAGAGATGGCAAAACACTACACTTACACTTAGATAATTGTCATGCATGAACCAGGTTGTAAATTTGAGGCTGCTAATTCAAGGAATCTTCTTACCAAAAGGCTTTCAATTAGATGTTTAACTTCAACTCCTGTGTTCTCTCATCTTTCTGCTAAGGGAATCCTGTTCTTTTTGGACATCTTTGTTGATGTATCTAGTTCAATAACTGGTATGAAATGGAGAGCCTTGTTTATAATCCACTATGTACCACCTAATTGGATGAACATGAAATGAAAAACTACAAAGACAACTGCACACATAAGAGAATTGCATAACTAACTTGGTATTGTGATTTTTATTGTAGAAATGGAGGTCAAAAATGAATGGATTTGTAAAGAAGAATGAGGCATTGAAACATCATAAAAACAAAATTCTACAAAGGCCTTACCATTGGGGCACACTTTTTACTTGTCTTATCTTTACTTCGAAAGACTTGAAAGATTGTTCCACAACCATCGTTCAGAACACAGGGAGGGTTGAAAATATTTCCTCCAATGATTTAAGATGTTAGCCCTCTCCTATGTAATAAAATGCGTCTAGGCACCAAAGGGATTAGAACTTAAGGTACAATTCTTGTATGAAAGTGGGCAGCAAGACAGTAGTTATGGAAACTCCATGGCTATGTCTGATCTGAAAACGAATAAAAACAGTTCAACAAACTCAAGAAATCAGAAGCCCATTCAAATTATGACATACTTTTAGAAATGAAAAGGCATTCAAATTCTGAGGGTCAACATCCCTCAAGATGTATACACTCAAACAAATGGTAACAAAGTCTCTTTGCTGGAATTAGAAGGGCCAAAAGATGCATCAGATTTACCTTGCCTGGTTTGGAACTTTCCTTCTTGCATTATCAACAAGGCTTTCTCCCTGGCAAAGCTCTAAAAGATGGGTAAAGAAAAAAATATCTTCTCAGAGGGACTTTTGAATAAAGACTGACAACAAAAAGGCACACAGATAGAATTAAAAGGATCTCAAAGTACAAGGGGTGCAAAAACCCAATTTGATTTGAAACTTGTAAGCTGATTACTAAAAGATGAGATTTTAAGTTTCCAAAACAAAGCTCAGTCCCTATCATAGAGATTGGAAGCAAAGCATATGTAAGTCTTTCTCAAGTTAGGATACAAAGGATACGTAAGAAAATACGAGACATAAATTACCTGCTTAACCACATTTGGATGAAGCAAACTAAAGAAAAATATTGGAAGAGATATCAGACTATAAGAAATCTAAGTGGCATAACCAAGGTTGCATGGAGACGGGGATACTTCCGTACTTCAGAGACGGGTACAGGTACGGGTACAAAATAGGAGACGGAGATACTTTGGATATGTCAATTTTTTATATATATAATTTAATATTTTAGAGAAAATCTGAAATTGAGTTTTCAAAACAGGAACAGTGATAAAGTTTACTATCAAACATTAACTTTGAAGATTAAGTACACAAATTGAAATCTAATACAATCACTATATCAAAGTTTCAAACTGATTACCGATTACATATTGAAATAAGCCTGATAAACAGCAAGCTGATACACAAACAAAAAACTTTAACAGAAATCAGAAATCTTAATCAAGGTCCTTAGCTATGATGCTCTCCATTGAGTACCCACTAAGTACCTGGTACTTGGGTATATGTACCAACACCATGTACATGTCATACCCAACACCATGTACGTGTCCCAGGGGTATGGGTACAAGTACCCATGCAACTATGGGCATAACTGATGAAACTACCAAGATCAACACTCCCGATCACCCTCAATCTCCACTCCCACTTCACTCATTAGATAGAGAAAGCAAGAAAAAGCTAAAGCAGATGAGATCACATGTGAATGAAAAAAGTTTGGCAGCTGAAGGAGTATCCCAAAAACAGGCATTTTTAACAATTACAATGACAATTTAACTATTGGCAATCATTACAAAACATATAGACCTGGTGAACAATGGATTAGGCTGTTTTTTAAGTCACAGACAAACCGAATGACGATTTGCCATTCGGCACCTAACTGGTAGAAGCCCACAATATACTTTCATTCCATGCTTTGTACCTTCGTGTTTTGAGCTTGGGACCAAACCGAGAGTAATCCATTTTTTTCCAATCCATCTACAAAAGGAGTAAATTAATGACGTATACTGCTTGTATGTGTGTGCATATGTATGGCAAATGTGAGTTCCTGATGTGTAATGTCATAATATTTGTCATTCAACAATTGATCCCTAATATGTTTTTGAATTTCAAATACTCATGACAAAGTTAATTAAGCAAACTTATATGAACATGACAGATAGTTGACACAACCCAATAAAATTGTAACTCCCTTCTGAGGAATAGCAGAAGTGACCTGTTTAGCCTATTTGAATTCCAATAGGCTACTTTCAGGATTTCAAGGAATAAATTTAACTAATTAATTAAAGTTGTCAAATAAAGTAAATTTTATAAATAGTTTTACTTTTAATTATTTAATAAGGAAATATTATAGGTTACTTTATTAATGTGCTTTAATGAATTATTTATGAGGGAATTCAAAATGCCCTTCTGGAATGTTGAAAGAGAATTATAGACAGAGGACTTGAGAGATCATTTGAGATGCTTGTTTATTTTCTCTATTGTGAATTTGGAGCTTCTTGTTGGAGCAAAATCCTAAGGAAAATCAGTTTCAGTAGTGAAACATATTTCCTATCTGATTGCAGGTAGAAATGCTAAGTTTCACACATGGATTTATCAATTGAAGATTTATAATGCGTTAAGTCTTGCAGGCAAGACAAATTATTGAGGATTCAGAGGGAAATCTGCAAGGCAAGTTGGCAGTCAGTGGAGATTTTGAACAAAATATATTTATAAATATTTCTTACTGGGCAAGGGAGTAATTGTTTGGAAAACCATTTTATGGTTGGCATAAGGTTATACTCCAGCTAGGACACCATTATGGGTGAAGATTAAGGCATTGGAACTTCATTTATGCAGGCCGACTTATCTTGGAGGCCGGGCACAAGTGAGCTGGTTGAGGGTTTTATCAGTCTTCAAATCAATTTATGAGTGATGTTTGAAGGTTACCAGCTGGCCTACCATCTCATCAGCTGGACACATTCAGTACTAAGGAATGTGTCCAGGACTAGTCTAGAGGGAGAAAGAATTAGCAATATTAAGTTGCCTACAAGTCATGATTAGAAATTGAGTTACAAGGTTGAATGAAAGGAATAAATAAAATGTAATAAACTTAGGCCTCTCCAGTTTTTTTTGTCCTCTGTGCATCTATTATGTCTCTTTTTATATGCCCTTTGCTAATTTGCATTGACAAGGTTCTCTCCGTAATATGAAGAAAAACGTACATTGCATACAACCAAAACAGATTGGAAATTCTGAAATACAAATGCAAAAGCATTTGTATTTCAGAATTTCCAATCTGTAGTATCTCATACTGTTATATAAGATGCTTTCTCTATGCTTGATGCGAATCACTTTGTACTCTGAAAAATCACAAAATAAATCATGTTGTCCTTTTGAAAAGAAAACTAGGTAGCTGAATCATACACTAAAGCAATTACCTCTCCAGCATCTGCACTTGATGACATATATTGAAGGTAATATCGGCGCAATGCATCAGGCACACATCCTGCTCCACTGCTCCAGACATTAAGGTCCTGATCTGTTACCTAAACCATACATGAATAAAATCATATATCTGGATGATTCACAGTGTGAAAATAATTATCTTCGAAGGGTTCCATCCATTAAATTTTAAACCCAGAATGAAAAAAAAAAAAAGTAAAAATTGCAAACACGGGAGAAAAAAGAATAGGCCTCCACAACACACAATATATATTTTAAAGTTCCATAGAAATTGATTTTTTTTTCCAGTTATGGTAGACAAATATGATCAGTGGGCTGCAATTGTTTGGAGCACACAGAAAGGTCCTAACTCCTACTAATTATGTTCAGTACACTGACTACCACCAAAATATTACCAGATCATCAGAACATAATCTGAGTTATGGTAAGCTAATGATCTTAAGAGAAAACCAACAGTTAAAGAAAAATATCCTAAAATGGTTTAAAAACTCGGTCTAGGTAAAAATTTGGAAAACTCAGAGCTCAGCAAAAACCCACCATATAAAAAGAATACTTACAACACATGCAAATTACTGAATTTAAAGTGCCTGAGGGTAGTTTTTCAATTATTTTTTGGCCCAAAATGGAGAACAATACACATAATAATCTTCTATAGTACGTTACCGGATTCCGACCCTGGACCCTCAAACCGGGTCCGGGTCTGATCCGGGTTTGGGGACGGATTTGGGTACAAGAATCCAGTTTGATCATAGGAATCATGATTGAAGATTCTAGTTAAGGAACATTCTATTGTGCAAATTCGAAGCATAGTAGACTTACGCAAGGGAGAACACAAAAGAGATGGCAAAAACAATGATTTTATAAATAGCCAATGTAGGGATTAAAAGATTTAATACACAGGCAAACTCTCAACCTTACCACAAAAAGGTCCTAACTATATACACAAAACTGGTATTTATACAATTTAGAAGAGGGTTCGATAGCCAAAACCCACTAGTATCGTTAATGGACCCTGTGCCAAAATTCAAATTTTACTGACTCAACCATATCCATTAAAGAAGAATTTATCGGTGACCCAAGAAAATTTAACAATTAATCTATAGATTAAATGATCCACTGCCATTCATTCTAACAATGCTGACATATAGTCCAATCATCAACCAACTACCATTGCACAGTTCCACCACATGGACATCACTGCAACTACCCACAATCAGAACTATGAAATCCATGTCACACATGTTTTCCTAGCTGCTACTCATACACGTTGTGTACCTCCACACAACCCGCTATTTGTTGTGCACACCCAAACTTATGCACCGAAAACTCCACGACTTGTAGGATTCTGCTTTATGCCTAGATGCCACTACTTGTCGTGCACTTTGAGAGTTGTGACCAAAACTCCAAGACTTCTAAGATTCTTCTTTTATGCCTAGATGCCTTTAAAAAATTTAAGCATGGATCTCCTCCATTATGATTTTCCTGTTGAAAACAAGAAAATCACTTCAATCTAGGAGAAAGATGAACGAAGCCAAACATCAATTCCTTAGAGGAAAAGCTTCAAACATGTGCACAATCATGAATTCTAACAAAACTGAAATAAATAAGAACATTTGTGCATTACCATGACTAGCTCCACTAGCCAAGGTATGTAGGGGGATCCAAGGTTGGTACTAGACCTTGCTATAACTGGAGACGAGCAATTGTTTTAGAGTTTTCAAAGATTTGTCTTTGAAGGGGGAACATGAGAGAGGAGCACCATACGAAAAGAAGAGATGAGCACATGAGAGCACATCAAGACACAGAGAGTTGTGCACAAAGCACAAAAGGTGAAGCACATGCAAGGAGAGTGAGGAGGAGAAATGAAAAGATATCCAAAGTTAAATCTGCAAATGTGCAAGGGCTTGCACATCTAGGAGAACATGTGAAGAGTGCAATCAAGAAGAATTGCACACAAATAGAAATCGACACAACAAAGCATCAAACAAGGACAGGATATATGCATTGGCAGAGAACTGTCAAGCAATCTCTCATGGATCAGCTTTGTCAATAAAGGTTGACAAGCGTCACCATTGCTAGCAAATGAGTGACAGTCTTATCAAGGCGTATAAGCCACAAAGAAAATAATTACAAGATAGACTTGAATAGTTGGTGTGAGATGAGCAACAAGCATTAACTAGGAGAAAGACCTTTCACTTCTATTTAAAGGCTAAGAAAATCCTAGGTAGAGAGAAAGAGGAAAATACCTTTGAGACATTGGAGGACATAAATGGGGAAGAAATTAGGGTAGGAAGGCAACAATAGGGTTCATAATGTTATTATCTACAAAACCCAAAGATTTATTAGATATATTATTGATTAAAAGACATCCAAGTTTAGTTTGTGACAAATCAAATGATACACATCACACCTACAAAATTCCAATTGTTGAGCTCATCAATGGAAATGGAAATGGAAGATGTACTACAAAAAAAAATTCAGCAATAAGAGGGATCTAGTACGTTCTTCATGATCTAATTGCATAGTTTTGAAGAAGTTGCCCACTAGAAGGGGCAAGAGGGAAAGTGACGACAACAATGACCAAGATCCAGACAAATGGAAAAAAAGGAGAAACTTCTTAGCCCTCCAAGAGTCCCTCAAAAAATTAGATGGGATGAGCAAGACAAATAAGTTATTTCTAAGATCAGCCCCATTCCATCAATGGAACAAGCATCTTTGCAAAGAAGAAAAAGTTTCCCCAAATTCACTCTAGACCAGTGTAACACCAGCGCGGGGTTACGTCGGGACGGGGGGACACAGAGACAAGTTTCAGGTGCAGGAAAAAAAAAGGCCTCAATTTCGGGACGGCAAGGGAGGGGGGGAGGGGGGGACTGCATACTATACATATATAACTTGAAATGTTAATTATGAAAAGATGTTTCAATATAACATACCGATTGAAATACTTGAACATAGCAAAATTGCAACAAGAACTAGAAATATTGAACATTCAACATAGTAACATAATCATTTAAACATAGTAATATAAAGTTATAAACAAACAACTATCATGTTCTACTATCAAAAATTCAAAATTCATTGTTCAAATATGAAATATGTCATATATCATAAAGATGATCATGATTACAATGAGTAGAGTAGCATGATATGATATAATGAATCATGATTAATCATCAATATCAAAATGAGTGCAAAATGTCAAAATCTGAAATCATGTCAAAATGTAAGAATGGGAGGCCTCTAATCATCCCCCAAGCCAAAGTCCTCATCACTATAACTACTGGACTCGGAGTCCTCATGGTCAAGGTCTGCCAAAGGAACACCAACTAGCCCTACGTTGGCTTATGTCGCACCCCGTCGCGTCCCAGGTGCAGTCGAGGGACATCTGGGCAATCCCCAAGCACCACACCCCCACACCCAAGTTCTGGAGCACCCGACCGTTACGGGGACAGGTGCGGCTGAGGTGCGGCAGCCCACGGCCTCTGGCGGGGGTGCTCAAGTACGTGGAGTACCCGTCTCGGGGACATCCCCGCACCCAGTACTCCTGGGTTTTTGCCCGGGTGCGCATCCCCGTGCCTAATGAAATGCATATCAAAAAGGAATGACCAAAAGCATAACTAGTAACAATGATCAATTTTTTCCCCCATGGTTGAGATTGTGATCATTATTATTATTTCTAAGAGCGAGGAGAGCCCTGAGGATGCAAAAGTAGAAATTGAACTCCATCAACACTTACATCAAATTGATCAACACAATATAGAAATAGTTGTGCAAGCAGTCAAATATGTAAACACACATCTCAAAAGATTGTTGGAAGCAATAAAACATCTCAAAGCAAAAGAGGGAGCTCTAATTGATGTGGGCCAAATAAGCGCTTCTCGAGTAAGCATCTAAACATGAGTTGTCAATGAGGTGCCGAAAGAAGAATCTAATGGGCAATGCAGTATGCTTATTCAAGTAACTTGTGAATGGACAGCATGTGTGACTGCCTTTAAGGGATGTTTTTCTAATAAATACTTTCCGGGGTGCTCAAGAATACACTACTCAATCACATGAAAGGTTTACATCCCCTACTCCCAACTACATTATAGACAAATTGTTTTAAGGGAAGCAAACAATCTCACCTCTAATTCACCTTACATTATAGAGAAATTGTTTGGGAAATAAATAAGAGACCCTTGAAGGTTTTAATTCTTTCACCTTGATCTTGTAGATTCTCTATTGGTTGGTCTAAACTCTAAAGGTTGCATTCATACATGATCCTCTATGCTGTATTGAGTGAAATGTCATTGCATGCAAAATCAACTAGTGTGGAACTCTATTGTTGTTGCTTTGAAAGTATTGGTTTCTTGGTACATTAATTTTAACTAATTAATGAACAAATCTTTTGTCTGTGTATATGTCACCACTGTACATTTCTCAAAGGTTGTTAAAGGGCACTTCCCCAGCAATAGAGGGGTTTG
This sequence comes from Chamaecyparis obtusa, assembly GCA_027943335.1. Lineage (NCBI taxonomy): Eukaryota > Viridiplantae > Streptophyta > Pinopsida > Cupressales > Cupressaceae > Chamaecyparis > Chamaecyparis obtusa. The sequence continues at coordinate 37,926 of BSBK01000325.1, read as the reverse complement.
GATACTACACATTGTATCTAACCAATTTTTCCATCACAAATTTTAGAGGAAACAAAAGGTACCCTTGTTTTCAAGGAACGGTATCAAGGTTAAATAAAAACTAGAAACAGCTTATCGAGAGATAAAGATTCAGAAACGACGTTTGTGTTGGAAAATTACATATGGATAAGTATCAATGTGTAAAGATGACATCTAACATGCTCAATCTAAAATCACTTTAAGATTTCCCAATACACCTTGCTTTACTAAACTGATACAAGAGAGAACCAGCACCTAGTCACATTGAAAAACAAATTATAAAGTGCATGTTATCAGAAAATATACACACATAAAAGACAATATCAAAAAACAATGGTTGTGGAATACCTTTATATAACCACCCTGTATGTGTATATTAAAAATCAATGGACCTGATTAGGGGTAGACTCTCTCCAATATAAAAGTAAATTACAACTCTCAATGGTTTCTCCACTAAATTGAGTTCCTTGTGTTTCTGCTATTCTCAGTACTGAATTGTTTATGCTAGTCATCTAATTAATGACTGAAGACTTAAATTTTACAGAAGAGACACTATTTGGTTAATTAAGCTCCAATGATGACCATTAACCTACAATTTCAGCCAAAAAAATAACTTTCAAGCATTATAAAGCCTTAAATACTGTGTAATCAAGTGAACACGAATAGAAATGGCCGTACAGAAGTTCATCTTCATTTATAGGTTGATTGATACAAAAAGACAAAAGCAGCTTCAAAATATGCTCACACCTAGACTCAATTTTTTACAAATATCATCTAAGGGTGTATCAGCAAAGTGCAAGTTCTGAGTATTTGTTTGGGATTCCACCCTGTTGATGTGAGTTTTATGCCACTACAACATACAGAATTGAATACTTAGCATTCCAAGATAAAATACCAAATTTCCATCTCTCTCTTGAATAAGGATGCTCATATGCTAAACAATGTAAATGGATTGTGTGATCAAATGAGACAACCTCAAGGTTCCTTCTTATTGTGGACTCACTCAATTTTTTGATGTGATATGTTGGTTATCACAAAGGGACTTGCGATGTTCATCAATCGACATCAACTTGACTTTAACTTCTTCCAACAAACAAAACTGCGAAAGAAAGAGTTTAGAAAGCTAATTTACAACTAGAATGCAAGAAACTATGAATGTCTTCGTGGCTCTACTAGACTTAGTTTAGCCATCGACATCAACCAAGCTAGTGCAATCTCCCAAGGTAATGGTAAGATGTTCAAACTACCACAATTCCATTAACACCATTCATCAATACATGTCAATGTAAAAGCAACAATCGAAGTAAAGCTCATAAATACGTCATTTGACCACACAAGACAAACTTACAATCAACAAGCAGCTAGTGGTTTGGTCTAAGCAAGTTCACCAAAGATGCATCCAAAATATCTATCATTCAACTAAACACTACTAATCAACATGAAATGAAATCCCTATTCTATATGAGGAAATTAGAAACTATGCAATACTTCCAAAGCAACACAAGTAATCCACCATGAAGAGCAACAATGAATTAGCAATTACTTTGATAGCATTATGACAACAATTTCACCAAGTCTACTCCTACTCTACTCTAAAACTAATCTAATATCCTCAATCTAATGAGTTACAAATTAGAAGGCCTTGGCCTTTTATAGTTGTTCAATTACAATGAAGGGTCAAGATTGATTCAAGACCAAGGACCAAGATAACACCAACACTACCCTAATCTACCTAACTGCTACAATCATTAAATGCTCATCCAATTACATGAAGGCACCACCCTGCGGGCCAATAAGAAAATTACAATGCCCTTGAGAGCCAATGAAAAAATAGATTAGGTAGAAGCATGATGTGGACTCCACATGTACACTTGGTAATTGGTATAATCTAATTGACTCTGCTTGGACGCGTGTAACTAAAGCATAGCTCCCACACTCAGACTCGACAAGGCCGACTCGACTCGACTCATGTCTTGGCAATGACTTGCCACTGACTCGACAAAATGAAAAAACCCTTGAAATTTAGAGATTTTTAAGGATTTCAAACTTGTTTCATGCACCCATTATTGAATAAAGCTTAAAGACAAAATAACATCATCAAATAGAAGCTAATTTGATCAAATAAATAAATATACATCGATCACATAAGTACAAACGCAAATTAATACATTGACGACAATTAATACATTGACAGATAACCAATATTATCAAACACAACAATAGGCATTTTATGTCGACTACATCATCCCCCCCAAAAGAAAAAGTTGTCTTCCAGACGACAAGTATACATCAAGTAATATCCAGGAAGACTAATGACAAGAGTGTAGATAATGACTCATACTACGCAAACTCAAAGTTATCGTGTACTTCAAAAATAAAATGGGGGTTTAGGGGAAATACCCCCAGTGAGGTCAAGGGGCAGCGCCCCCAGTGGGGTCGAGGGGTAGCGCCCTGAGCGTGTTCCCTGTAGCGATACAAGACAAGGTCAAGGAGCAACCACCCCCCCCCCCCGCCAAGACAAAATTAGCATCTTGAGAACCACATAAAACTCCCTAGCGTGCATCATTTTCTTCAATTTTTAAGATGCCAAAAACTATACTGATAAAGCCCAAAAATGCAATTTCCAAATCTCTTCCTACCAAAACTCTTACTTGTCAAACAAAGAACAAGAACTCAAGAAATCTCATTTACTGTAGGGGTGGAGTTCATGTAGTTTCTTTTTTATGATGTTATTGAAACTCAATGACGCACTCGAATTCTAGACGTGACTTTTGCATCTCAAATTGAATGTTTTTAGGGCTGCAAGTAAGAAATAAGTCAAAAAAAGGTTTTTTATGTTTTTAAAATGCCAACTTTACATTGACACTAGCCGAGTCAAGAGGCTCGGACTCAGCGAAGCAGCCACCTGACTCACTAACTCGGTAGGTTGGGCGAATCAGGTGTTTGACTCGGCCGAGTCCGAGTCAGAGTCCATCTAACTCGCTAACTCGGACAACTCAACTCACCCAACTCACAGCGAGTCTGGGAACTATGAACTGGAGCCTTCTAATTGGTTGAAGATGAGTGGGGTGCCACCTCAACATACTTGCCTTATAGACTTGATAAATATCTTTTGATGATGAGAAAATATCTCTTGATACTCAACATTATCAAGTCTTCAATTGTGATGGCCTATTCCCAAATTGCTTCATCTTCTCAAATTTTCTTCGTCTTCTGAAAATCTTCTTATTGCCATGATTTTGAACGAGCTTGTACTCGCAAACTTGATGTCTCTTTCGATGCCTTGACCTTGATCTTCTTGAAGTGATGAAGTCTTTCATGTAGCTGGATCGTTCAAAGAGAACTTGGATTTTTGAAGGAAATTCAAGTTTTGATAACTTTTTGTAATTGTACACTTTGATATTTCTTGTGCCAAATTTGTTCTTCGAATTCCACTTTGATAATTTGACCTTGAACCACCTTCTTGTTTGAAGTTTTGAGTCTGATCTTCTTTGATGGAAGGCTGGCCATTTGTGAATCCTTGCTTGAAGTCCTTAAACTTGACTTTGCCACCATCTTTTGTTCTTCAAGCATCTCCTTCTTCAAAAATTACCTTGCAAAACAAAGTAGAAAAACAATTTGATGTTAAGTTTGTGAAAATGATAAACAAAACAAAATTAAGGTACTCCTATGGCAAATTTAACTTGATTATTGGAGTTGAACCCATGTAAGCTTTGTATGAAAATCTACTAATTCCACATTTCAACCTGATTTATATTATGTTTTCTCTTATTTTCTGAGTTTTTTAGCCAGTTTCGGATCTGATTTTCATGGTATAGTAGCTTAATTACAATTCAAAATGGCCAAATTTGTGAAGGGAAGCACCATGGAGTGCAAATCTGACTAGGAAAAAAGGGCAGAAATCAGGGGGTTGTCAGGATCAAGAATCCTGACATGAGGTCAGGTTCCGACCTAGGGTCAGGATTGCACATTTTCCTTGTCTCTTCATCATTGTACGATCTACATTCAAGGGGCGACATCTTTGTTTCCATCATTTAAAATTCATCACCATATTATAATGCCAAGGTGGAGATTTGGGCAATGTCAATATTGTGAATCCTGACAAGGGGTCGAATTCCTGATTTTGTCTTGATTCTCAAACTGCCCCCTAGCCTTTCTAATCCTACTTTCATGCTTTGGAATTTGTTTCAAGGGTTGATCATCATAATTGTTTAGTTGTGATCTGCATTTGTAGCTGATTGAAGTCCTTTTCCATTTAATTTCAATTCATTTCTTGCTCAAAATTTCGATCTTCTTTCTTCAAAACTTCATCAATTTTGCCTCAAGTCTTCATTAGTAGGATGGAATTTCAAGGCCTCTCAAGATTATGAATCCTGAGAGGTGGTTGAATTCCGACCTCTTCTTAGGATTACTTATTTATCCTCTTAAACTTGCAAACCCCCTAGACTTCATCAATTCCACTTGATCTTCAAACTTTCACCCTTTATTCTGATGATCTTCTCTCATTTTCATCTGATTTTATTGGATTTTTGCAAGGATCTGCATTTACAAAATCATCATTTTAACCTTGATTCATTATCTTACCCCACTCCATTAGTTTTTCATCAATTTGCATTTGGACCTTGTCCTTTTTGTCACTTAGAATTTGCTTAGATCAGGGCAAAGATTTGGGGGGTGTCAGTATTAGAGATCCTAACAGGAGGTTGGATTCTGACCTAGTGTCAGTATTAGGAATCTCAACAAAAGGTCAGATTCCGACCCTATGTCAGGATTATTTCCTCCTTCACATGGTTTCCATCTTGTCAATTCAGCCCTCAATTCACATTTCATGTTTCAAGATCACTTTTGAGGCTCATCTTCATGGTTTTTCATTCTGATTTGCACCTTTGTTGATTAAATTTTGATCAACTATCTCCAAGATTCTATTTTGATTTCCATCCATATTCATCTTCAAAATTTAATCGCCTATCTCTAAGATTTTGATTGGTTCCATCCTTCATCTTCAATTTTCATCATCTCTATCAACTTAGAGTTGAAATTTTGCCTTGGATTGCCCCTAGACTTGGGCGGAATTATGAGGGCTGTCGAGATTTTTGCTTTGGAGAAGGGCGGAATTTGGGGGTTGTCAGGATTTGGAATCCTGAGACCAGGTTAGAATCCAACTTGTTCTCAGGATTATCTCAAAAGGAAGAGACCTTGTATAAACATGCCCTTTCATTCTTCCAACAAAATCCGAAGTTTGCTTCGTCATTTCGTATGGAAATTATGCCCTTGTTGATCATCCTCACCTCTGATTTTAGTGAGACTCATCTCTGATCTGAATGTTGAAGTTCTCTTTTTCCCACTTTCCATACTCTAATTTTGTCCATTCTTATCTCAATTTTCATGCCATGTTCACAATCCTTCAATTTCACACTCACACTCTTTTCTTCAATTGTTCTTGCCTTGACTCTAAATCAGATTTGAACCTCTTTAAATATCAGAACTCTCATCTAAGACTCATTCTTCATTCTCCACATCAATGTCATTTGGATTTGTTCCTTATCACAACTTTCATGGACATTACCTTGATGGTGCTTACCATTTTCCCTCTCAAGCCTCAATCACTAGATCTCTCTCTCCCCTTCACACTTCAAGGCTCAACTCTATGAATGGATCATGCTGCCAAAAGTTGCTCAAAGTTGCTCAAAGTCATCTCCAAGACTTGGAGACTTCAAAATTGCCACCAACTAAGACCACTACTCCTACTGCCAAAGCAAAAAGAGGGGGTCCCCATTTGCAATGGGGCGATGGTGTGAAAACCTCACAACACACCCTGTTAAAGCCAAGGTGTTTGCAATAATATATGGACACATTAAGAAAATTCAATCTCCATCCTTTGGTTTTATGATTCCTCTATTGATGTCTTTCCCTATATACAAAAAGGAGTTCATCAGCAATCCATTTGCTAATGAATTTATCGAATTCCACAGAAAACCCATCAAAAGCAGGAAACTTTTCGTACTCAAGGCAATAAATTACAAGATTAATTTCATCAAGTGTCATCTTTTTTTCTAAAAGCCAAGGCCATCATTAGGAGCTAACTCACAAGGCACAAATTTCAGTAACAAGGTGGAGAGGCCTGAATATATTAGTGGTAATATAGTATATGACTGAGGTGGGGCTTGTTATTGCAGGATGGGTCAGTGAGTAATGTTGGATGGAATTTAATCAGTTTTGTTATAGATGAGAATTGAGAGCTTTGTTGTTGCAAAATAGCACTGCATGCATTGACACTATTGTAAAATTAATGAACAAGAGTTCCCATCTCCTTTGCAGCTAGTCTTCCTACTGTCTCCAACAGGATGCTACCGTAACCAGCAAAGCTGTGACCTTGAGAAATAATCTAACCGCTGCTTCATTTCCAAATTAACACTGCTTGCATGAAATTACACCAAATCATACAACTCCTCTGAATTGGATTTTCAAAGAAAATTTCATATTCAGGGATAACCTTTGACGTTTTCAAAACCATTCCCAAAGTGGATGCCCCACCATCCAGGGAAATTTTAGTCACAATCATGGGCCATTAAGGTCTAAGGTCTCATAGAGGCTCTAATACCATATAAAATTAACTTACAGGCTTTGTTTCAAATTACAAGAATGTCCATACTTATAGTCAAGCAAATAGATTCTATAAAAAACATGAATCTCAACAGACTCCTAAAATAGCTCATTGGTTGCAATACTAGAACAACCTTGTTAGCAATAATCTAGCATTATCTAATAATATATGACAATATTCCATTATATATTTTATTATTTACTTTCGAAGGTATTTTATCTCTACTAGTGTCTTTCAAAAACCTTTATTCAAACAAAGGGATTACTTTAAAAGTTAAAGAGTTTTCTATGCTAAGTTACAACAATTACAATTGACATTTGCTATGTGAAAACATAAACATAAAATGATTAGAAATATGCTCTTAATCCTCTTTGTCCAATAGAATCAGGCTTTATCTCTCTTGTTTGAAAGAACCTACTGTTAATTTCATCTCACAGTTTCCTATTTCCATTTTGTTATTTCACTTAAGAGATGGAGATTTCAATTATTAGTTGGTTTGTTTGCCTTTGCATGTTGCAGCATTTTCCTCTAATGTTTCATTAGATTAAATTTTCTTTTGTGTAGTTAGATTAAATTCTTAAAGGCACACAATACTTTGAGCACAAGCAACTACCAATTTTATGTCCCTTCTCTCTAGCCTATACTTTCTAGCATGTTCTCTGATTGAGTTGGCTAAGGATGTCTCATTTTCTTCTCTTTCTCTCTTCCTATTATTTAATGACCATTCCTAGTCTAAGTTGCTGATTTGGGTTTGGGTTCCAGTACAGGATATAGGCACGCGGATACGGCATTTTTATTCCTTGGGTAGGGGTACAGATTCATCTCTGTGTGTGTGTCTAATGATCATTCCTAGTCTAAGTTGCCGATTTGGGTTCAGGTTTCAGTACGGGATACGGGATATGGGTACGCAGGTATGGCCATTCTTATTCACTGGGCAGGGGTACGGATTCATTTGTGTGTGTGTGTGTGTACAGACACACACACACACATATATATATACATGTTCAAACATAAAAGAAGAGTGACACTCATAAATCCATAAATGCCAATAAAATTATAAATAAAATGCCTCACAAATCATATAATTTGCAAAAATGAAAATGCTCAAGTCTCAAAATGCCATTACACAATGAAAAGTCAAATTACAATTGCCATTTAATATTCACATTTTCTTCATTAGAAGCATCATACACAGTCTTGGGTACTTCATATTTTGCTTCTAAATATTTAAAGGCTTAATACAAAGATTCGCTTGGTATATTCAAATTTCATACAGAGATTTGATGAGAATTTATAAGTAATGCATAGTTTATTCCATATGCATGCACATATTTTGGTGTATTTGCTTGGGTATGACCCTCCGGTGCTTTTTAGGTGCCCGGGTTCGCTATGTACCCTAGAAGAACCCAAACTGTACCACTAGGACCCAGGCTTTACCAGCAGTACCTGGTAACTTAGTTCCTAGTCAAGATCAACCCCTAAGAGCCAAGAAGATCCCTGTGTTACAACCAAGCCTTGCTACATTGTGTCCAAACAATATTTACCATCGATCCATGCCATACATTCACATCATTCCTCAATTCCTAACCCTTAATATTTGCAATGTGGTAGCTGAGGAAAATCAGAAATAAAGAGCACACACAAAGATATTTGCTCTAACAAACCAATCCTCCCTACCAATGACATTCTTGAGGGCTGTCTTTGATGGCTTCAGTTGTCTCAACCCAACCTTGGGAAGTCAAACGGGTGATAATTACTTGTTTGTTTTCATTGTATTAACAACAGGAAATCAAATGGCTGTCCATTTTCCAGTGTCATACAAAATGTATTTCAAATTCGAATGGTTCAATCTCTAATATCTAATATAAATATCTTCACATTGGAAAGTTGCAAATGCAATAATCAAAACCATGACACCCTTGACCAGATCCTTCACATTTTCATTTTTTGCTGCAAAGCAATTACCTCTTCATAGAAAGTCATTGTAGTAAGTTTGTAACCTGCAGAGAGCAAGTATTCCTTGACAGCACAGTTTAGATCTCGTCTTTCATTCTCCTTAAGAGGACCCAAACTTGAAAAGCTCTTCTTTTGTTCTAATTGCTGGCAGGATAACCTTTCTGTTCTAAGCAATACATGAGATTCACCTGAAACTTTCAATATAAAACAACTGAAGGAAATTAGTACTTTTTGGCCTGCTTATAAGTGTAATTCGATACAATCAACAAAAATTGGACGTATAACCTTAAAAAAAACAATGGTTCTGCTCATCACCACTAATAGTTCAACTTTAAAGCAGTTGCTTTGAAAAAAAAAGCACAAAAAAAGAGCAGTGTACCACAAGTATTGGACAGTGCAAATAATATTTCTTTAATTATTGTTATGAGACATAAAGGCATTGTATGACTAAAACTTCTAATTTTACTAATCCCTTAGATATTGATATATAATTGAAGAGCAATGTTTTTTGATAACTGCAAACAAAACTTGCCAGAAAAAATAATAAATTAATTCAAATCTTTAAAACATAACCACCTGAAAACCAAGGCCAGTAAGGAAAAAAATGATATCTGGCAACTACCATACAGTTTCTATACAATCGCTACCAAAACATGTAAGAAAAACAGATATTATTATTAAACGATACCTTGCAAAATGCAACTGTCTGCAATATTTCATGTTAAGGACCTAGACATCTAAAGAGAAATATAAGCTATCCGTTTGATGAAAAACTAGATTTAAGAAATCAACTAAGGAAAAAAAATCAGCCAGCTTCTGAAGCACAATCAATATGCATCTTCCTGATCTGCCATTATGCCAGAATAATATGCAAGATGCCTTATTCATCTGGGATTGGCACCAATACTTTCATCTTGAATCCCAGCTGCCTTTGTGGAGGTAAAATATATTATTGAGGAGAAGAACTTTCACGTAGCATTTCAGTTGTGCAGCTCCTTAGTACTGATACCCATCTTAGCCCCTCCTAAAACAGCCTGCCAGCATTGAACTGAAATTGAGTGAAAATGCACAGCACGGGATGCCAGTTTGGAAAAGGATATTGATCTCAAATCAATAATGTTCTTTCCAACAATACTCAGCCATCAACCACCACTCAGACCTCCATCTAACAGCCAGTCAACTTCTGAGAACAGGATCACCAGGGATTTTTATTACACATCTTCCAGGTCTGCCATTATTCTACAACTAGCATACCTATATTTTAAAAATATAGGTAAAATACACCAAGAGATATCATTATGGAGAAGACTTTATTGTTATTTTTATTAATTTATTATCCTTTAATGAAGTATATTTAATAAAATATTTTATTATATATATAACTTTAATTATTAGTGTAATATAATAATATTCTTAACCTTTAATGAAACATATTTAATAGAATATTATATTTATTATTTTGTATAATATTATACTAAGTAATAATATAATATTATAATATAAATAAGATTTATTTAATAAAGAAAATTCCATTTTTTGTAGGATATCAGTAGTTTTTTTAATACTGCTTAAATTAATATAACATGGTTTTTTAATATTGATGAAATACTTACAATTTAGAAATAAAAATTTCAATTCAAAATGAATAAATGACTATTTATATTCAATATAATAGATAAGCAGCTTATTTTCAGGCTTTTTGTTTTTACAAATAATATAACATTGTTTTTTAATATTGATAAAATATTTACAATTTAAAAATTCAAAATTTAATTCAAAACGAATAAATGACTATTTATATTCAATATAATAGAGAAGCAGCTTATTTTCAGGCCTTTTGTTTTTATGGCAGACAAAAAAGAGTGATGTCATTGTATGGTTACACCTCTTGACGTAATTATGAAAATTATAATACCCACCTTGTTCATCTGGGATTGGCATCAACAGTTTCATGTTGAATCTGAATTTTCTCTCTAGAAACTATAGCACATTGTTGGGAAGAGGAAATTTTAGAGAGACTATCTTTTGTGGAGCTCCTTAGTGTTCATACCCTTCTTAGCTCCTACTAAAATAGCCTGCCTAGCATTGAAATAAATAGAATAGAAGGACAAGACAGGTGATGTCATTTTGGCAAAGAAAATTGAGCTCAAATTAATAATGTTCTTCTCCCCAGTACTCAGACCTTCATCTAACTGCCCAACAACCTCCCGGAAACTAGTTTTCATGTCTTACCCTGTCTCACCTGTCTTCTGGATAATACAGGCTGATGAGACCCTTAGAATCCGAAATTTTTCACCATCTGGCATCACATGAAAGCTGTTAACTCCACCAACGTGACTTTCATTTGTAGCATTTAGATTGGCAGTGGATTGTTAAAGAGCTCCCTCCAATAAAGGCATCGTCGCTTCCAATTTTTCAGACAAATAAGAATCCAAAGCACCTTCCACTGAACACAAAGAACCCTTTCTTTTACTTTTAATATGAACTCTCTGTCACATGCTTCCAAGTTCCATCACCCTGGCTTCATGTTTGAAGTTAAAGTCACTCCTCATGTCCTTGACAATCCACTTGATTGCATCACCTAGATTAGAAAATTCCTTGACTCAAAACATCTTTGATTAATAACATAAGGAATTGACAGATCAAACATAAACAAAGGATGCTGTCTGTCAGAAAATTTATCTTCAAAATCTGTGTTAATCAATTCCTTCCATCTATTGTCAGAAATCATCCTTGTATTATTACTACCACCTCATCATTACCAAGGGCTTCAGACCACATTCATCAATAGCAGGCCAGGATCAGAGAAATGGGTTAAGATCTGTAAAGATTCATCAATGTACTTTAAGAATGAACTGGAGAATATAATCAATGCAAAGTCAATTGAATTTATTGATCTTAAATAAAGTTTAGAGAGATTAAGTGAAACGGATGGATAGGCGATTGGAGCCAATGCCCTATCTAATGCCCCACTGCAAAATTTGGACAATCCAAATTACATACATCACCACCGAAGAATGATGTCCCACAGATTGAATCTGCCCCATTGTTGGCAATGTAATCCAACTGGCTGATTACCCTCTGATACAATGTAGAAGTAAAAGTAGAGCTTGGTATTTTAAGTCAAGCCAAGCCAAACACCATTTGTTGCATGAGACCCCAATGTTGAGGCCTGCAAGGGAATTCATTTATATTGTCTTCTAATACTGATCATAGTTTTAGCTCCTAGAAGACAACCCCATGACATAGCTCAGTAGTAAAACTAGCCTTTTAATCTATTTTAACTTTAAACACTAAAGCATGTGAAATGCTTCTTCCAATAAACTTCTGAGCCTCCAATTTTGAAACCAGCTTGTCTTCATTGTCTGAATAATTATTATGAGATGGCTTGCTTCCATTTCTAGGATATTGAACTTCTTTTCAAAGGCTTGCTTCAAACAAAATTAGAAGGGCTAGGGATCAGCCAAATTATTAGTCTCTCTCAGGATATGTTTACAATAGGTCCCATAGAATCTCTGAAAATTACTCTTGCTCGAATAGCCCAGATGCCTCTAGAAGCACCATCAATATAAAGGCTTAAAGCCCAATTGTATTTTGCAACTTGAACTGCCTCATTGTATCATAATCATATATACTTTTGTTACATGTGCTATTTGACCTTGGCAGCACCCCACAGGATGCTAGAAGCACCATACTATTCTTATTATTTATATGCTAGTTCCTTCTTGATGCAGTAGACATGTTAGTTTTTATAAGTATTTATATGTTATATTCATGCACTTATCTTGATTAATGATGGATGATCAATTAATTCTACGATTGATACACTAATTGGATAAACAAACTAGACATGCTGATCATATGTATTATTGTTACTGAGTTTTCAACCATGCATTTATTGAGTTCTATAGTATCTTAGATTTGACAAGGTTCAAAAAATCAGTATAATCATGCATTCATGTTGAGAATACTTTGTTGTTCTATCTATCTAGTATTATGTGGACCTTTTTTTGTTTATTTCATTTCTTATGAATGATGTTGTATTGTGTTAACTGAATGTCACTTGGACTATTTCTTATTATGAATGTATTTGATGGCTATTTGGAGGGTACAGATCATACACAAATGTAGAAAGCATGAGCCCAACCACATTAATCCCATCTATCAAGGTTCAAGGATAGATTGTGACTACACAAATTGTAGATCCTGGTTTTGATTGTGCATCACCATGGCCTAAACAGCTAATTGGTTCAATCCATACATCTTTTCTCATCTCCCTTCATGTGTTGTAAAATATACTTTCCCTTTCACTTTTTATTATGAGTTAATGTTATTTTGAATGTGTCGTAGGTATGGGGGACCCTACAAGACATCCCCCACTTGCATGGCCCGAATGGATTCATTTTAGCCATTTTAAATATCCCAAATTTTGCACTTTTTCTCTTTTCTAGCTGAAAATAATCCCTAGGATTTGGTATTGTGGGTTGGATGGATCTTTTGTGCAATTAATGGGTTAAGGTAACAATGACAAGCCCTCCTCATGGACATTGGTAAAGGCAAGAGTGAGGTGGAGTATGGTGTTAGTATATTTCAGATTCTGGCAAGGAATATATCAATCTATAGAGATCTAACAAAACTAAGCACAGGATAAGATAACAAATAATAACAAGGAGAGATAGTACCCGGATAGTATCTCAGACTTAGGAGCCTTCAAAATTGAGCCTTCAACTCCCTTTAGATGTGACCCGAGTTAGCCCACCTAGGGCTTCTTTCAACTTAGATCCAAGGTGACATCAATCAGCGCTATGTGTCTCTTACGATCTGCAATTGTGACTGCACCCAATCTGCACTATATTTGTCATGGATCTGCACCTCATCCAATTCGCAAGCTTAAGGATTGCATCAACATCAGGTCTCGATACCTATATATATATCAGACTTCGCTGATGTATAATCTACAGTTTTCTGCCCTTGAATTGTACTAGAACTGGTTACCGATCCTAGCATATCGAGTTTGCTGAGTCTCCTAGACATTTTCGCATGCTGACAGAGCTTGCTTATAATGGCAAGATTTTGCTCCAGCAAAAGGATGAACTCGACCTTCTAATCCATGATGGATTTCACTGCTCCAGTTACACAAGGATGATTTTGATTCTTGAAGGAGAGAAGGCATGTTATGTTTTTGATACTCTTCTCCTCAAGAATCGATCTGCTTATATATGCCAATGGAGTGCCTCCTCAAGAGGCCGACTTGGATAATAAATATACTTTCCCAAGAGGCCGACTTGGGCCCTTTCTAATTTATTTAAACTAAAGCATATAAAATCGATTTTTATTGATAAACAATAAATATTAAATATTCCCTAATATTTAATATTATTATTTATGCATATCGAAATTTCCAAGTTATTAGATATTTGCCATAAAGGCCAAAATATCAACATATGCAAATGAGGGTATTTATTTAGTTTTCAGTAAGAGTTTGTAACGAGACTTTATTTTTTGTCAGAAGACAATGTGATGGGTAAGGAAATGAGTCATTCTGAATTTCAACAAGAGATTTAAACTCTTTAAACTTGTTATAAACTTCAGATTTGTGCTTGAGGAAACCAGCCCATGTCATCCTAGAGAAGTCATCCATGCAAAAACACATAGGATATGGATTTTCTAAGAGAAGGTACATCAATAGGATCAAAAACATCAGCATGCATCAAATATAAAATCCCACATGCTCTACAGCTACTAAAAGAAAATTTAACTCTATTGTGTTTGTTGTAAACACAATGCTTACAAAAGTCCAAATCAACCAAACAACTGAAAAGACCCATAGCCATACCTTTTGGTTTCAATGTTTTGAGACCTTTCTCACCTATGTGACCCATTCTTTGGTGCCACAACATCGTTTATTTTGCTGGTAATTTCTGATTTTCTGATTCAGGAGCCATGGCAAAATTGGATCCTAATGAAGGGTACTCCCCTTACAAACCCAAACTCACGAAAAAAATAGACAAATAAATTATCCCAATTGAATGAAATTACATTCTGAAAATAACATGCTACAGTCACATGGGCATTTTCATTACAATAATCTGCAAACAAGAGCCACCGTCTGCACTATTAGAACTGTATTTCATAACCCTCGTCCATATTCTTTATTTGTAATGCATAACAATCCTAGAATATTCTGGAGGGTGCAATCCCCTATTTTTGGGTGCCAAAACCTTAACCGGCCAATTTTCGACTTAAAATAATATTTTATTGGATTTTCAGTAATTAAACTTCTGGGAACCATAACTTTCAATCCGACCATTGGATCTTTAATCATCATAAATCGTTGGAGAAATTGCATTTGCAGTTTTATTGGAGAAATTTCCTAGAAAACTCAAATATCTCTTAAAAGCCACAAGATATTGGGGTGATTCTTTCATCATTAGCTTTATTGCACCATTTAGGAGGTCTATGTAACATTTCCAGCAAAACTAACAACTTACTAAAAATAGTAACCCTGCCAAAAATAGGCCTTATTGAAAACTAAACAATATTTTTGGGTGATGCAAGATTGCTCTTACATCTTTGGATGCTCATGCATCACATCCAGTACACACAACACTGTGATCAAATTTAAACAAGGATTTTGCTGAGCCCCCTTCGCTAACATCAAAGCCCCTTTCAATGCTTTGCAACATGCTTTATCAAAGACAACATTACACCCCCATCATTCATTTTACTAACAGAAAATGAATTTCTAGCTAATCCTAGAATATGAAAAACACTAGAAATAATCTTAGTCCTCCAATCACTGAATAACCACTTTACCTTTCCAAGAAAAACAATTTTATGAGAAATACTTCACCAAAAAATAACTCACTATCATTGTATTTCTCATACTCTAAAAACCACACCTTTTGAGGAATCATATGGAGACAGGCACCTAAATCTCTTAATGATGAATCGTTGCTAGCATGCACATTGGAAGATATTAAGACATCACCACTACTTACTTCTGTCAAGGATTTTTCTGAAAAGATATCATCTAATTATACTTCTTAAGTCACCACTCTTTCTTAATATGTCCTAATTTACCGCAACTCCAACACATTAATTTTGATTTACCAGAAGGCTTGGACTTACCATTTGATTTAAATTTCTTCCTATCTCCTAACTTTTTCGTACCCCCACTCTTTGGACTGACCTCTCACAAAAAGAGCATCTTTAGAGGAATCATTCAAGGACTTTCTTCTCAATGCTTCACTTATTAGGATGGCAACAACTTCTTCAAATTTTAACTTAGAAGATGTATCACTAAAAGGCAAAAGCCACTACAAGATTGTCCCATAAATCCAGTAATAACAAAAAAAAGTTCTACATTTAACCTCTTCATCCATTTCCACATCAATAAATTGTAAATGACTAACAACAACATTAAAGTCATTAACATGACCACAAAGTCTCCATCATATATTTTCAAGAATACAATTTCATCTAAGTTGTCAGTTCAGGTTCAGGTTTAGATTTGGGTTCGAGAACCCGGTTCTCCAGTACGGCGAAATTTTGAAATGGGGTTTAGGTTCATTAGTAAAAAAACAATGCAAAAATTTTATATATATATATATATCCTAGAAGCATGAATTAAGATTAGAATGTCACGTAGTATCATATAAACCTTCAAAGTAGACAATATAACTCTTTGATTTCACAGGGAAAATTCATACAGAGTCTATACTTGTACATTTAGAGGGATTAAGTTGGAATTTTAGATGGTTTGGTGAGGATGTGGATTACAAAATTTTGTGTGCAGCATGTTCTCTTGTCATAATCTTCATCCTTATGTAGATGCAAATACCAGGTGCATTCCTTTCAGTTTATGGTACTATTTAATCTGTGTGATTTTCCTCGCATTGTATCAATTGAAGTAATTGAAAATACAAAAAATAATACTTCTATTCAGAAATTTTGTGCTTTGGAAGTTCTGTTTATTGTTCTGCATGTTAGTGAGTATTTTGGCTTGGGGTCTTTGACACAGATGAACTCTACCTAAGTTTATACAACATTCGATCTATCTTACATTCTTGAGTTTGGCTTTCAGTCCTTTAGTTGACTATGCGGTTGCCTTTTCTGCTAATGATTTCTGAACTTCTGCGAGCTGAATTGTCATCAGTTTATATCTCGGACTTTGGCTTTTGCATAAATTTGCAAAAAAAAACACTTTATTTCCATGCCCAGGCGTCCTGGCTCATCGTGGGTTTGCCCAAGACAAACTGGCCTGCCCAGGTTCGCACCCTGGCCAGATCTGCAAACCGGACGGGTACAGTGCAAACCAGACTGGTACCAAGCGCAGGGACCGGCGAACCTGGTATTTTCAAGAGCAATTTATATAATGTCCCCTTTTCATTAATTAGTCACGTGTGGACCCATAAGCCCATTCATTTATTTTGACTGTGGGTTGGAGAAATAATGTATTAAGGCAGATAAATAAAACTTAATTCTTAGCATCCCTGGATACAGACGCAGTTTTCCATGAAGAGGAGTTATAGCATTTTCCATTTAATTATGTCAGTTTCTGACACAGCATTTTGAGAGAGTTACAAGTTGACTCTTAATAAGATCTTATGTTGACAAAGTAGGGCACTAATCAAATCTTGAATTGAATAGCATTTGCTTATCTAGGAACGAAAACAGTTCATGGGGGTTGTTGGGATTCAAAACCTCCTTTGTGCTGTAAATTGAGGTGTTTAGCCATTAGAAGACTCATTTTTCTGTTTTTTTCTAGCTTACTGCCTAGTTGTTGATTTGAGGACAAAACTGCTTGAATCTAAAAATCAGAAAATGAATCCCCCTTTGGTTTTCTGGGGCAGTCTCATCCCAGAAATGCATTTGTGCTGAAGATGTACTCCTCCGTTTGGGGGAGTTGTTTTGTGGACTGTATAGCAGTCTACAGCAGACAATCAGGTTAGTTTCAGAGGAGTTACTAAAAGGATACTTCAAATTGTTCCAGGTTATTTACAGGTGGTTGTATGCTACTGTCTATTAATGTAACCCAGCATATTTGCCAATAAGAATACAGCAGCTTCCATATAGTAAGTTATTTATATTAAAAAGAATTGTAGAGGTCATCGCTGTTTATTAACAAGAGATTAGTTTGGTACAATCTCCTATTTTGTTCCACAAATTTTGTGCAGTGTACCCATCAGACACATTCCCTAACACAAAATCAAACAAACATAATCTAATAATGCTCCTATTTGACTTACTCGCAGAAAGCATCTCCCAGTGAACAGACTTTCTCATGGAAAACATGGGCGCACGCGCAAACAGCAAGAGAAACATGGGTCGGCAGCAATTAAACTAAGTCTAATTCATCACTAATAACAAGGTAAATAAATACCAAACCATAAGCAGCAACTAACTAAGCCGACTCCCAACAACCATCGGATAAAATGAAGGAATATAATATAATTAAATAAATTATGAAAGGACACGATTTGAAAAGGTGTGAACTATAGGAGTGGAAAAGTGCTTAAGGAAGAGACATGATTCTTCCATCCTAAGGGAGGGGATATAAAAGTCTCAAGGGATCGACCCCGAGAAGCATCATCCAAGCAGCAAAATTAAGAAGACAAGCAGAAGAACAGCATCAAACCAGATATCATTAATAAACAGATTACAGCATTATTTCCGGTTACTGTGGTATGACAGAATGATTGTATTGCTGATGCATATTTGAATGGAAATGAATATTAATATTTCCTTGCAGACTTATCTCTGATATACTTAAAATTCTTAAAGTTAGACATATGTAAATCTCTGATATACTGATAAATTTATATGCTTAGAACAGACATATGCAGAGTGAATGTATGTTTATATCTATAAATTTGACAATCCCATATACCTGCAATAATAAACCATATTAGGAAGGAGAGGAAGTCCAAGGAGGGGGAACGGCGAGGCCTCACTAGGTACACCACCTCATAAGATCAGTTAAGGATTGCACGAGGCCAAGGGGGATGAAGATTCCACTCTTGGGCCAAGGGCCGAGTTAAGGGCACCCTATTGCAATCTTCCCTCCAAGTCTATATGAATTGATTATTGAGGTAACTAGGAAATGGATCCTCAATCCTAAGAGGAGAGAAGGATAGTGTGATGGAGGAGAACGGTGTACAGGCTCCGCTAAGCATGCCGCTTCATGAGTTGGTTGCAACCATGAGGCCAAGGGGGACAAAGTTTCCACTCTTGGGCCTAGGGCTGGAGATAATTAGGGCACCTCATCATGTCTTTCCTATCTCAACCCTCATTATGGATTGAGCCCATGAAAATTATGTGCTATTAGTGTATTTCTCTCTTAACCCTAATGAATGTATTACATGTATTACAATTATATTATTAACTAGTTTGGTCAAAGGTGCCAAGTCATGCGTATATTATCATACTTTTAGGTTAGGGTTATATCTCTAAATATATTGTATTCCTTGTTTCATTTGGATTTTGTGAATTTAGGGCAGGTTGCAAAGCATTCCAGGAAAGCAACATTACAGATTTCATCCAATCGTCAGGATGCATGCCACCCAGCCACAACCATCTATCTCTCAGCCAAGAGATCTTCAATTTTAAGTTTGCATGACTCATATTTTGCCCATTGATCTTTTCAATTTCATCCATTGATGTACTTGCCAAGATTACTGTAAAATCAGATTTAAACCTTACACAGCTCCTGCTGCAACCAAAGAAAATGACTCAAGGAGAGTGTCCCCTGCACAAATTAAGCAAACAAAATCTTTGATTCCAAATGTTGAAAAAAATGGTGATATTTATCCTACATTAGAAGTCTAAGGATTTCAAATTTTCAAAAAATGATCTAACTCTATAGATCAAGAATATGACAGCAATACATAAATGAAGGCTTTAGCCAAAAAAGAGCACATAAAACAACATAATGCTGTATGTATCCTGAAAAAACCTTTGGATTAAAAAACCCAACCACAAAACCAGTTCTCTCCTTATACTAACATCAAAAAGAAAGTGCTTACAAATACAAAGAGAAAATCACAGACACTAATTTTACACCATATCCAATTGTAGAGAAATTTCAACATGTTGCTATACCTAAAATAAGGCATAAAATTACTATCCCAAGCCCTCATTAAATACGCTTAGAATACCTTATACATTCAGAGATGCTTCTTACAAGATGACATAAACATCTCACAACCCACTAAAAAAAGCCAATTCCTTGTAACTCCCAGCTTGACTACTTGACCAAGTCTTATGTGAGATGTTGCACCCCCATTCCACGTGTGCCCAAGTTACCTTTGGCAACCCCTAATGTAACTCCCAATGTGTCATACAACCTGCCAATGTGCCATACAACCTGCCAATGATTCCTGAAAATGTGGAGTACTACTCAACATGAAGATCAATTTCTTGTAGGGCTCCAATGTTGCCTGACCAAGTATTATGTCCCAAATCCCTAGGTTAACCACATAAATGAACAACATTGCTTTGCAAGGTGTAAAACATCTTTCCAACAGTAGGTGTAATCAAGAATACAGAAGATTAAAGAAAGTTGATGGTATCTTGTACGATATTTACAAGAAATACATTGAAATATAGAGTACAATCAAGCAATAGACGCATACTGTTAAGGCATCATGAAAGGATGCAAGCCTTGGAAAAAGAAGTTCACAACAGTTCCAAGTAAAGTTAAAGTTGAGCAGATGCTGGGAATGACACAATTACTGAAACATTACAATGATGGTTGATCAAAATGTAGTCCTAGACAGAACAAAATGCAAACTTTCTAAGGAATGGTGAGCTGGAAAAATTGATTTCATTTTTGTATTTCAAGAATATAGTTCAGATCTGTAAGATATTTAGCAATAAGATGTGTGGCAAAGTATAACAAAATTCGATTAGTGGTGAACTTCCTTGGATCACAAAAGACCTCACCTGGATCAAGTCTTGCTGGGTGCATTAGCCCAATATTATAAGGGATGAGGCCACAACTATAAAGCACATAAATTTTCTGGAAGGGAACTCCTTAGTCCTTGACTCTCAGTCAAAGAATAATGATTATTCGTGAATCCACAATAAGTTGTTTTAGAACTTCCAATCTATTCAAAAACTGGTGAGGGCAGCTGGATGACCTTGTTGAGTTGTTCAAAACAAAAAATAATAAGAGTGCTAGAGCAATGGCCCCATTCACTTCAAAATAGGTTTTCGAAATTGTCGGCAAGGATATCTGAAGAACAAAGGATCTTTATTAAAAGGAGTTTGGTGCAATTTGTTTATGAGCAAGGTAACAATTTTAGGGTCTTATAAGACAATTGGCTCGTGCAACTCTTTTGTATTGTAAATGTGCAAATATTTACAAGAAAGATATTTGTAGTGTGTAGAGTCAGTTGATTGGATAAGTTAGCTAAAGTATGTTATAAGGGAGACAATTGTTTATAGGAAGTTGCAACCACCTGTTTATGATGAAACTGTATATACACTTGTATAAGGGGATAGGGATTAGAGATATGAAAGATTACGAATAGAATGAAAAAGTGTTATTTACTAGAATCACTATTCCATGATACCAATAAGAAATCTGAATATGACTTGGTATATTAGGTGTATGATTCCTGTTATTTTTCTATTCTGCTCTCTTATGATTTTTTTATTTGCACCTGCTTAATTAATGTATAATAATGGGTGAATCTATATGCATAAAAACTACTAAAATCTAAAGGAATGATTTTTTAAATTCACTCAATATATTAAACCTACAACCATCTTAGGATGATTTTGGATGGCTACCAATTTATCTCTCACAACAATTCAAGGACTTTTTGATGGCCCCAATAGAGTTGGAGACATCCTAGGGGACTCTAAGTCATCAGCCAAAAATGTGTGAAGTCCATGAGTTGGGTTAAGGGTGTTTTCCTAAAACACCAATAGAACCCAAATCCTCCTAAGAATGGCCAAGGCACCTTGCCTAGAGATTGAAAGAAGCAGGGGCCCATTTCATCCCCCTCCCCAAGTACCTAAACCATTGGGTAGACCATGCCAAGACTAAGTCCTTGGAGTAGAGGTCATGTTATTGTGTATCAATGAATATAACTTACTCCCATATCTAGGCACCCTTCATTAGCCTCATAACTTTTCTCTTGCCCTCCAGATTGCCAATGAATCAGGATCAGCTTATTTCTCAACTAAATACTTGTGATGAATGTCAAATGGTACCCATCTATTATAGTCATATACTAAGCGATGATCTCACTCTTCTGGTTAGCCTGAGTTTGACAGTGATCTCAAAAGCTTTCATCCCCTTAGATCTGAGAAGGTTGCACCATCATGCAAGCAAATCATCTCCATTCTAAAAATACCTAAGACTGGTGTATGCTACACAAACATATATACAATCAGATGCACTATAAATATTTAGACTCCTAAACATGCATGGCATGCTTGTGGAATTTGAGTTCCATAAATTATCAGCATCAATCTCTCAAATCAGAAACATTATAGAATTGCCAAATTCAACAGAGACTGCTATGGATAGATAAATGCATACATCATTTGACCAATCAATGGCCAGTTAATAAATAACTGCCATCTTCTGTACTTAACAGCCATTGAATCTAATTGAATATTTAAGTTTACATACATACAATATACCTTAGAAATATCTTACAGCAGACTCTATTTCAGAAGAAGAAATGTAGCAGTTCCACAAGGGGCTTCTCAAATACTTTTAAATTATGGCTTTGTGAAATTCAACATCGTGAATACAAAGAGTTTTTATACAGCTATTGGTATAACCATATAAGTATAGGGATTATTCCACCTTTTTTCTGTCAGCCTTTGTGTACTTTATCAAAATTTTCCTTAGTTACTGGATTCGCCTGGACAGGCCCGGATCCGGGTCCGGGTCCGGATTCGTGACGGATCCGGGCAGGGTCCTTCCAAATGCCTGTGGATCCGTCCGGATCCGTGAGCCGCGGATCCGGACGGATCCACAGGCATTTGGAAGGACCCTGCCCGGATCCGTCACGAATCCAGCACGAATCCGGGCGGATCCTTGAGGATCTCACGCGAATCCTCAAGGACCCGCGGGTGTAGGAGGCAGAAAAGTCAAACAATGACTTTTAAAACACATTTTTATATTCTTTTTTTTGCTTATAACCCATTGATACAGATTTTTTTGATAATCCATTTGATTGATGAACCATTGAACATTGAATCATGTCTCAAACTTTAATGAACAATACTTTCATTTTGAATTGTCATTTTGTAATTCAGTAATTCAATGTGCTGATTTTCTTTAGAATCGCCAACATAGAATCATAGATCAATGATCAAGTATGCTATTTGAAATTTTAATGATCAAGCATCATAGATTCATAGTATGAAATGATTTAGTTTTAGAATTATGTATATTTCTCTTATATTTTTGGATATATATATATATATACACACACACGAATCCTCACGAATCCAAAATGGGAAAAAAAAAATTTCACGAATCCACGAACCGGATTCGCGAACCCGAATCCGTCCCCGAACCCGAATCGGTAACTAAGAAATTTTCCTTAATGATCTTACTATCTATAGATTTTTAATTCCTACCTGCCTATAATTATGTATCTAGAATATTTTTCCTGTTTAGAAATACCAGCAAAGGGCCAAGGAATATAATATACATGTCTTAGGAATAAAACCAACCTCATCTTTTGGAAACCATATTGTTTCTCTTCAAAACTTGTTAATTTTACCAAATAAAATAGGAAAAAAAATTGGGTCCATACGTATTTTCAAGGATCAGTCACTTATTGTGAATGATTGGTAAAGAACGGGTAAAACATAGCTTGATATAACATATTATTAACTAAAACCTGGACTCGGTTTAAGAATACCAACCATCTAAATCTTCAGTAGACAAAGCTGCTGCCTTTTTCTCCAACTCCATCTTCAGTTTCATGATATCCTCTTGAGCTAAACGCAGTTCATATTGAGTAATTGCAGCTTTTTCATATGCTGCTTCCTTCTCCTCCAGCAAGCTTTGTGGATCCAAAACTGCAAAATAGAAGAGATAATTTAACTAAAGCATGTCACAGTACCTGAGATAATTTGTTAGATAGAAAAAACAATGCAATCAACCAGTTCAACAAAAGCAAATCTTGCATTGTATTCTTATAACTTTGTATAAATTGTTGATAGCAGGGGTTAAGCAGCACTGTTTGCTATTATTTTTTTCTACAATACACTTTGGCAGAACGACTAGCCCATGTTATTTAAAATAAGTTCGTTACAATTCAATTCCCTATACACATTTTTGTGCAAAGAGGTAAAGAGCGAAATCCCAGAGCATAATGCACACTCAAGATACATGTATTCTCCATATAATAAGAGATTGTGAACCCTTCGATTCATGTTAAGGTGAAATTCCCACAATAAACCATTTCCAATTTAGACCAACAAATGTACTCCCTACAGAGAGTTCTTATTGCTGTATTGTCATGCTTTTACGGTTTCTCTGTATTTGGTAAATAAATTAAAGATTCTGCTTTCAGCAATTTCCCTGGAGCTCGTAAGTTTGGAGTTAAACACCATTACCCTCGCAAATGCGCTAATTCTGTTGTTGTGTGATTCGGTTTCTAATATCTAGCTTTCTATATATTATGAAATACAGTTTTAAGGCTATCATTATGAATGTGTAGTTTTCAAAGCTTCTGGAGAAAATATTGCAGTTCTATTTCTGTCAACGTTTATGATTAAACTTGCCGATCCATCATCAGGATAGCATACATAAATAACACAATGGATTGTAAAGAATGATAGGAAAAGTTGGTACACAGTTTTGCAAATAGTCTGAAAAATCTAAATAAAGGGATTTTTAAAATCTAATGTTGCTAATGTGTACTTTTGTTGTTTCTGGCGTTGTGAACGCCTCAAGAGACCCGGAATTTCTCATTAGCAGCTGTGCCAGTAACCCGTTTTCCAATAGATCTCTGATTTGACTCTAGAAGCCACATTCCATGTAACTTCTTTTTGGATCCAACAGAGGATCCGGTCCTACATTAGTGATCTTTATGAAAAATTTGGAAACTGAAGTAAAAATCATGGATCGAAGAAACGCATATGCGGAAATTCATTCCTAGAGCCCTTTAACCAGATTCAAGCAGACAAAGAACAACCCGAAAATGGGTAATACATACGTCGCAAGTTATGCAATGAAGATATGTGATCCGGGGGAAACTTGTTTGCATCGGCAAAGAAATCCTTAAGCCTAATCGCTTGGGACTCCCGACCATCTTCCAAAAGCTCGTGCAACAATTCGAATGCAGTCAGCAAATAGTTCTCTTCCAGTAGAAAATTCACCACACAATTACATAGGGAAGCCTTCTCGACGTCCA
The DNA here is from genome assembly GCA_027943335.1 of Chamaecyparis obtusa. Classification (NCBI taxonomy): domain Eukaryota; kingdom Viridiplantae; phylum Streptophyta; class Pinopsida; order Cupressales; family Cupressaceae; genus Chamaecyparis; species Chamaecyparis obtusa. Next base: position 12,951 of record BSBK01000325.1, on the reverse strand, counting down.
TTGTCCCATACACCTGCTCAACATACAACTAAACAGAACAGAGATGATCCAGACTCATAATTGTCTCGAAGATATGAAGAATGGATTAACGTTTTTCTGATATTGTATGCATATATATATATCAATTTCTGCAAAATTTAGCGAATAGAAACAAGATGATCGTCCTGCGTGCAGATCCGTTTCCCTAAACAACGGACCAACGTACAAAATACATCAAAACCCTACTCTTGATTTAAAAAGTAGTGTGACATTATATAAATTAGCAGTCGTATTTAGAAAAACACACTATAGGGGAGAGGATCCAGTAGTTGAACACGTTCCAATAGTTGTGACAGTAGTTCTTAACTTAATACCCATAGTTGTTGATTTAATATCCAATATTTTTGACAACATTGTACCAATGGTTGTGACTTTAAAGTTGTTTTCGCTAATAATGACTACCCATAATTGA